>CAWUFW010008999.1:600000-828349 GCA_963921515.1 Calotriton arnoldi | reverse complement strand
TTTTTTGTCCTCATACTACCAAATCTCTTAATGGGATTCCTCCAATCACTCCATGCCAACCTTTACTAGCCCTTGGGAGAGGCAAAGAGAGAGAAAGGAAACTTTCCCTCCAAGATGATACCGTTACCTTCTCCCACTCCTGTTCACATTTCTAGGGGCCCCGGGATGTTACTTAGGAGGCCAGGACCGACGGTACATTGGCTTAATCATTGGACCCACTTTCCTTCTTTCTCCAGTTTAACAAAGCAGCCCAGATCTTAACTTTACTTCTTTGGTCACAAGCCATATCTGATTCACTAGTGTAGATAATGCTCTTCAAACATTCATCAAAAGTCGGGGAGTTTCCGATTTCCACCCCTACAAATTTCTCTCCTTGCCAGGATTACCACATAAAATATAAAGTTGGATGCAGGTGCATTCACATGATAGTCATTCGATAGACCGAAGAAAATTAAACTGGTACTTACATCCATCGGTCTCTCCAGCACAACTTCCAGAAATCCACATACCTCCATCCAGTAAGATTTAATTCTTGGACATTCCATAAACATATGAATATCATCTGCTGCTGGATAGTTGCACCTAGGGCAACTATATACATTCCCTGTCACCTTAGATAACTTTTTTGGAGACCAATAAACTCTATAAGCAGTATACAAATGATTCCTCCTAAGTGCGGCTGGTTTTACTATAGCCTGCAACATAGAAAAAGAGTCAGACCATATTTTATAAACATCAGTTTCACTTTCTCCATATTCATCGCCCCACAATCTTATAACTTCAGACTCCCCATCATCCTCAGCATCTAATAGAGCCCGATACCAGAACGAAACCTCCCTTTTCCATGTGCCCGTCCTAGTAACTAAATCCGCTTTCAAATTTACCTCCTCCTTATGCCAATTCTGCATCGCCCACCATGACGATATCTGATAAAACTTAAACCTCGTCAGTGTTCCTCCGGTTAACCTGCAAAGTGCCTCCCAACTTATGAGCTTAGAATCCTCTTGCAGGTCACCCCAGCACCTTATACCTCCCATTTTTAGAGGCTGACTAAGTTGATCTTGTAGGCATTCCGGGGTGCCGGGGAATCCCAAACTGGGGCCTGTGCTGCATAATATGGAATTTTCATTCTTCTTCTTACATACATCCAAATCTTTAAAGCAGCTCCCAGAATCTTTAGCCTGACTTTTTTATAGAACTTCGGATCTCCATACTTGTATAGGAAATATTCCTGCCCTTGCTCCACATCTTTTAACATAGCCTCAAACAGTAAACCTAATGATGAGGAATCCGTTTTATTAGCCAACATCCTGAAGTTTTTAAAATGAAAAGCATAACAATATGTGAGTAGGTCTGGTAGTGCTAACCCACCTGCTGTAAGACCTCTTCTTAGCTTTTTCCAGGCTATTCTAGGGCCTTTCGAAGCCCAAATAAAGGTACCTATTTTGCCTTGTAGCTTCGCTTATATCTTCTATCCTAAATAAGAGTGGGACTGAATTATATAGAAAGGTGATTTTGGGTAGGATTATCATTTTTACAAGGTTAACCCTCCCATAGATGTTCAAAGGGAGGTTTGCCCATCGTGTAAGTAAACTAGCCACCTCTTTAGAAACCCTCTTCCAATTAACTTTGGGAATATCCTCTAGTTTCTGCACTAACTGAACCCCTAAATACCTCATTTGACTTTTTACCCCCTGACTTCCCCTTACTTGATTCCATTCCATTATTTCAGTTTTGTCTTTATTAATTTTATACCCCGAGACTTCACCAAACCTCTCTGCCTTCTCGATAAGTCTGGGGATTGCCTCTGCAGGATTTGTTGTGTATAGAAGCAAATCATCTGCATAGAGAGCAAGTTTAAGTTCTAACTTTCCCATTATAAAGGGGTGAATAATAGGATCTACCCTGAGCCAGCTGACAAATGGCTCAAAATACAGATTAAATAAAAGTGGTGACAGAGGGCACCCCTGTCTAGTGCCTCGTGTAATATTAAACCAATCTGTCAGGGCCCCATTTACCAACACCTTCGCTTTAGGGCTAAAATATAAACTCTTCATCGCCTGAACAAAATTGTTAGGGAAACCAAAACTTTTTAATGTCTCCCACAGATATGCCCAGTTAACCTGGTCAAAAGCTTTTGCAGCATCTATTGCTACTATCGTCAGAGGAGCCTTCTTTACCTCAGCCATGTCTATGGCCCCCATTACCTGAAAAGTAAGCTCATTCAACTGCCTCCCTGGTATAAAACCTCTCTGATCTGAGTGAACTACCGCTTTTATAACCTTTGCCACCCGTGCTGCCAATATACCTGTAAAGAGCTTATAATCTGAATTTAATAAGGATATTGGTCTATAAGACTCTATCTTCTGTGGGTCTTTATTAGGTTTTAATATCAGGGTCACCGTAACTTCTGCCCATGAACCTGGTGTGTTTTCACCCCCAATATAAATTTTATTAAACAGGTTCTTTAAAATTGGCACTACCTTATCTAAAATTCCTACATATAACTCAATTGGGAGCCCATCTGGGCCTGCAGCTTTTCCCCTGACCATTTTGTTGCATTGTACTCTAACTTCTTCTTCAGTAATACTTGCTTGCAACAATACCTTATATTCTTCTGTCAACTGAGGGAGCGTTGTTAACTTTAGATACTCCTGAACTACCTTTTGTCCTGGTCCGATATCCTCCTGATATAGATCACTCATAAAACTTCTAGCCTCCTCACGAATTTTATCATCCTCATATATTATTCCTCCTGACCCTCTTTTGATTAAAATCTTTATCAGGTTCCTTGCCCTATCCGTTTTCACCTTCCATGCTAATAGAGAACCACATTTCTCTCCATATGCAAAGTGCTGAAGCTTACTAGCTTTCCACCTATCCAAAAGCTTCTTATCTAAGTCAGCTTGAAATTCAGCCCGTAGAGTCTCCAACTCTTTTTCCAAACATGGTACTGTATTCAAGGTCTCCATTGATGCTTTCTGTAGTTCTATTTCTTTTTCCTTAATCTTACTTATCCTATCCGCTTCTTCATTTTTCAGAGCTTTCCTTCTTCCTATCATTATGGAACTAAGTATCCCCCTTATATAGGCTTTAAAAGCCTCCCACACTATCTGTTCTTTGGCTGTGCCGTTATTAAAATTGAAGTACTCATCGGTTTTATCTCCTATCTCCGTAATCACTTCTTCATCCAATAACATGGTCCTATCTAGAGTCCACCTTTTTTGTATCTCTCTTTGCTTAAGCCCCAGGGTCATAGCTACTGCTGAATGGTCCGATAATATAGCAGGAATGTGGTTTATTACCTCGATATCCGAAAACAGCACCTGATCTATAAGAAAATAATCAATTCTCGAGTGATGCTTGTACTTTTTACTGTAGAACGTAAAATCTCTAGTTTCCCCATTCTTACTCCTCCAAATATCTAGCAAGTTAAAGTCTTTAATTATGTTTTTTAACACAGCAAACATTTTTGGAGGACTATTGTATTTTGCTTTTGAAGTACGGTCTCTCTCTTTGTTTAAAACCAAATTGAAGTCCCCCCAATTATAATCTGTGCAGTAGTGTTCAACAGACTAACCTCAAGTTTTAAAAGTGCCCCTGGATTATCTTCATTTGGCCCATAATACGCTACGCAAACTAGAGGTGCTCCCAAACTGTCAAAGTAGCCACCAACCATCTCCCTGACTGATCCGTGTCTTGCTTTACCACATTTATACCTGCATTGCTCCTTATGATCAGTGCTACTCCTCTAGTACTTCCTCTTTGGTCTGAACAAAGCACCTCCTGAATCCATCTTACCTTGCTAAACCCTTGTTTACACTCGTGGGCCTCTAGATGGGTTTCTTCTAAGAGACAGATATGTGCCTCACTGTTCTTCAAAAATTCTGTGACCCGGGACATCTTTCTCCTACTCCTCAATCCATTCACATTCCATGTTATTAATTTAACTTTATTTAGCCTATTCATCCTTACAACCCCTAGGCTCTTCTCTCGCAACTCTGAAACTTTAAGATTTGTATGAGGACTGAATTTTTTATTTTTTCCCCTTGCTCCCAACACCCTGTGCTCCCCCATCCCACCCTCCCATAAGGAACCCTCCCACTATCCTTCGGCGATTAAAACCGCCTATTCAGGACCCTCCCTTTGCAGCTCGAAGCATCTACTCCTATAAATAAACCCACAAATACATATTAAACTATATTAAGTTCCACTAAACTTTTTATTGTTTATCTACTTTTATGTATATTTTTATGTTTTTTTTCCCCTTCTTTTTTTTCACTATTATCTACACCGCATCCCTACCACCTCCTAAGCCCTAACTGCCCCCTAATTTAATCAAATCAGTGTTATCTATCTATTATACATTCCTGAGTCTAAACTGGTCTAAATCTGATCTACTTCTTCATTTGGGCTAAGAAAATATCTACTTCCTATGGAGAGCTAAAGTTATACATCTTGTTTAACCACATTATTTTTAACATGGCCGGAAATTTCATTTGAACCTGCGCCCCCCGACTTCTGAGCTCAGGCATTCTAGTTCCAAGGTCCCACTGCCTTTGCGCCGTTCTCTTTCCAAGATCCGACCTGATTTGGTAGTTAACTGAGTCAAATTGTAATGCAGTTTCTTTTAAAGCTCTCCCCAACACCAACTCTTTAACTGCATAGGTAAGGAAATTGATCAGAATTTTCCTTGGAGCTTTTCTGGCCGGATGTAATTTAAAAGGGTCTCTATGAACTCTCTGAATCTCTTTGTCCAAATCTATGTCCGGCCTGTCCTTCAGAATTCCTTCTCTGAGGATTTTACAAATAAATGCCTTTATATCTCCTCCTTCCGCACCTTCCGGAATTTTGAGAACTCTTAGGTTATTACGCCTTGCCTGCATCTCCAATCTCTCTAGGTCTTCTTGTAAGGTTTTATTCTGGATTTTTAATTTCTCAAGATTTTTGCTGTTCCCTGATACCGCTTCCGAGAGGACCTTAACTTGAGATTCCAGAACACCAGTTCGCGAGGCTATATCATCCAGTTTTCCTTCTAAAACCTCACATTTATCCTGTATCCCTCTCTGATTAGCCTCAGAAATCTCAAATTTTGAAAATAAATCTCCTCTTAGATTTAATAACATTAGCTCCAAATGGGTCCTGCCGCTTTCTGCCCCTAACAAAGTATCAGGTTTTCCACCGTCCGGGGCACTGCCACTACCTTGCGCTATTATCGGTTCAATATAGGGGAGTAACCCTATAATGGGAGGGGGCTTCCTTCATTAAGTGTCTCTTCTGCCCCGACCCGACATGCCTCTTTCTCTCCGCCATCATCATCCACAATTAGTGGTGTATACCGATTTTCCAACTGAAGCGGGGAGGGGGCTGCTGTGGTCCTTGCTGCCCCCCATTGGAGGTCGCCACCTGCTCCATTATTTTGAAGTAAGATTTTAATGAAGGGGTTGTCTTAACTGGTAGGCGCGCTGCTTTTGCTTCCCTTCGCTTTTACTCCCCCAGATTTTATTGCCTTTTTCTTAAGGGTAACTGGGAGTACTTCTCCAACTGTTCTCCCCTCCACAACTGATTTCCCCCAATTTTTTGCCTCAAACTGAGAACGCAGCTGATACCTATTTCTTGGGAGGGGGGCAGGTACAATACTAAAGACTTTATGCAGCTCAGCCGAGACCTCCGACCCCAGCTGCTCCTCTACCAGCGCAGCCTCACTGTCCCCCTCCTGTTTCTTTCCCTTATTTTCTAAGACTAACTCAGGGAAACAATGAGGCAACCCAGGACAAAAGGAGGCAACTCTTTTTCCATCTGCCAAACCTCTCTCCTGCTAAAAGCTTGTCTTACTCCTATTCACCGGGGGCCGGAAAAAGAGTCTTGTGCTGTGGAGTTTTATCGGGGCTTTACAGCTCGCCAGCGTACTGTTCTGTCTCTGCCCCCCCGACCCGGAAGCCGATCGAGGTTACAGCAGCCCGTATCCTCCTCCACAACTCAGTCCGGCGTCCCCCGAATCCAATGTAGTCAGCTGCCTCCTGCCCCATGCAGTGACGTGAAAATGCAAAGGGTGTACACAGCGGCACAGCGGCAGGCGTGGGAGAAAAAAAAACGGAAAACAAAGGTATATAAAATCGGGAAATAATTACCGGATTGCTTACAGCGTCATGTATACCTGACATTCTCTTTCATGAGCGTCACTGTGGGCTATATCCTGCCGACATTGATTTCTGCCTCGCTGCGCCGGGAGCTCCCGCGACCGGCTTCAGCCTGCCGCTGTGTTCCTCAGCCAGCGGAGTCAAGCTATCCTGGCTGATGAGAGCTCAAAGCCCGAAACCAGTCCTAGGATGCTTGTTTCCAGTCCAGGGAGGACCTAGCCTGGCTGGGTCCAAACTGGAATGGCATGGTGAGCAAAAAAACGATGGATTTAGGCCCAGATCTCTGTACTGGAGTGAATGTATGTCATTGTTCTGCATTCTGTCCATCAATTGTTCTTTTTGCATTTGTCACCCCGAGTGGGACGGGTATGCCCAGACGTGGGTCCCGTGCTCTCCATGACACTGGAGTCAAGCTATCCTGGCTGATGAGGGCTGAAAGCCCGAAACCGGTCCTAGGATGCTTGTTTCCAGTCCAGGGAGGACCTAGCCTGGCAGTTCGGGCTGGACTGTTCACATTGGGTGCAGGGTCAAGACTGATTTGCATATGGCTGGGTCTAAACTGGAATGGCATGGTGAGCAAAAACGATGGATTTAGGCCCAGATCTCTGTACTGGGGTGAATATATGACATTATCCTGCATTCTGTCCATCAATTGTTCTTTTTGCATTTGTCACCCCGAGTGGGACGGGTATGCCCAGACGTGGGTCCCGTACTCTCCATGCCACTGGAGTCAAGCTATCCTGGCTGATGAGGGCTGAAAGCCCGAAACCGGTCCTAGGATGTTTGTTTCCAGTCCAGGGAGGACCTAGCCTGGCAGTTCGGGCTGGACTGTTCCCATTCGGCGCAGGGTCAAGACTGATTTGCATATGGCTGGGTCCAAACTGAAATGGCATGGTGAGCAAAAAAATGATGGATTTAGGCCCAGATCTCTGTACTGGGGTGAATGTATGACATTGTTCTGCATTCTGTCCATCAATTGTTCTTTTTGCATTTGTCACCCCGAGTGGGACGGGTATGCCCAGACGTGGGTCCCGTGCTCTCCATGCCACTGGAGTCAAGCTATCCTGTCTGATGAGAGCTCAAAGCCCGAAACCAGTCCTAAGATGCTTGTTTCCAGTCCAGGGAGGACCTAGCCTGGCAGTTCGGGCTGGACTGTTCCCATTGGGCGCAGGGTCAAGACTGATTTGCATATGGCTGGGTCCAAACTGGAATGGCATTGTGAGCAAAAAAACGATGGATTTAGGCCCAGATCTCTGAATTGGGGTGAATATATGACATTGTTCTGCATTCTGTCCATCAATTGTTCTTTTTGCATTTGTCACCCCGAGTGGGACGGGTATGCCAAGACGTGGGTCCCGTGCTCTCCATGCCACTGGAGTCAAGCTAACCTGGCTGATGAGGGCTGAAAGCCCGAAACCGGTCCTAGGATGCTTGTTTCCAGTCCAGGGAGGACCTAGCCTGGCAGTTCGGGCTGGACTGTTCCCATTGGGCGCAGGGTCAAGACTGATTTGCAAATGGCTGGGTCCAAACTGGAATGGCATGGTGAGCAAAAAAACGATGGATTTAGGCCCAGATCTCTGCACTGGGATGAATGTATGATATTGTTCTGCATTCTGTCCATCAATTGTTCTTTTTGCATTTGTCACCCCGAGTGGGACGGGTATGCCCAGACGTGGGTCCTGTGCTCTCCATGCCACTGGAGTCAAGCTATCCTGGCTGATGAGAGCTCAAAGCCCGAAACCAGTCCTAGGATGCTTGTTTCCAGTCCAGGGAGGACCTAGCCTGGCAGTTCGGGCTGGACTGTTCCCATTGGGCGCAGGGTCAAGACTGATTTGCATATGGCTGGGTCCAAACTGGAATGGCATGGTGAGCAAAAAACGATGGATTTAGGCCCAGATCTCTGTACTGGGGTGAATGTATGACATTGTTCTGCATTCTGTCCATCAATTGTTCTTTTTGAATTTGTCACCCCGAGTGGGACGGGTATGCCCAGACGTCTGTCCCGTGCTCTCCATGCCACTGGAGTCAAGCTATCCTGGCTGATGAGGACTGAAAGCCCGAAACCGGTCCTAGGATGCTTGTTTCCAGTCCAGGGAGGACCTAGCCTGGCAGTTCGGGCTGGACTGTTCCCATTGGGCGCAGGGTCAAGACTGATTTGCATATGGCTGGGTCCAATCTGGAATGGCATGGTGAGCAAAAAAACGATGGATTTAGGCCCAGATCTCTGTACTGGGGTGAATGTATGACATTGTTCTGCATTCTGTCCATCAATTGTTCTTTTTGCATTTGTCACCCCGAGTGGGACGGGTATGCCCAGACGTGGGTCCCCTGATCTCCATGCCACTGGAGTCAAGCTATCCTGGCTGATGAGGGCTGAAAGCCCGAAACCGGTCCTAGGATGCTTGTTTCCAGTCCAGGGAGGACCTAGCCTGGCAGTTCGGGCTGGACTGTGCCCATTGGGCGCAGGGTCAAGACTGATTTGCATATGGCTGGGTCCAAACTGGGATGGCATGGTGAGCAAAAAAACGATGGATTTAGGCCCAGATCTCTGTACTGGAGTGAATGTATGTCATTGTTCTGCATTCTGTCCATCAATTGTTCTTTTTGCATTTGTCACCCCGAGTGGGACGGGTATGCCCAGACGTGGGTCCCGTGCTCTCCATGACACTGGAGTCAAGCTATCCTGGCTGATGAGGGCTGAAAGCCCGAAACCGGTCCTAGGATGCTTGTTTCCAGTCCAGGGAGGACCTAGCCTGGCAGTTCGGGCTGGACTGTTCCCATTGGGCGCAGGGTCAAGACTGATTTGCATATGGCTGGGTCCAAACTGGAATGGCATGGTGAGCAAAAGAAACTATGGATTTAGGCCCAGATCTCTGCACTGGGATGAATGTATGACATTGTTCTGCATTCTGTCCATCAATTGTTCTTTTTGCATTTGTCACCCCGAGTGGGACGGGTATGCCCAGACGTGGATCCCGTGCTCTCCATGCCACTGGAGTCAAGCTATCCTGGCTGATGAGGGCTGAAAGCCTGAAACCAGTCCTAGGATGCTTGTTTCCAGTCCAGGGAGGGCCTAGCCTGGCAGTTCGAGCTGGACTGTTCCCATTGGGCGCAGGGTCAAGACTGATTTGCATATGGCTGGGTCCAAACTGGAATGTCATAGTGAGCAAAAAAACAATGGATTTAGGCCCAGATATCTGTACTGGGGTGAATGTATGACATTGTTCTGCATTCTGTCCATCAATTGTTCTTTTTCCATCTGTCACCCCGAGTGGGACAGGTATGCCCAGACGTGGGTCCCGTGCTCTCCATGCCACTGGAGTCAAGCTATCCTGGCTGATGAGGGCTGAAAGCCCGAAACCGGTCCTAGGATGCTTGTTTCCAGTCCAGAGAGGACCTAGCCTGGCAGTTCGGGCTGGACTGTTCCCATTGGGCGCAGGGTCAAGACTGATTTGCATATGGCTGGGTCCAAACTGGAATGGCATGGTGAGCAAAAAACAATGGATTTAGACCCAGATCTCTGTACTGGGATGAATGTATGACATTGTCCTGCATTCTGTCCATCAATTGTTCTTTTTGCATTTGTCACCCCGAGTGGGACGGGTATGCCCAGACGTGGGTCCCGTGCTCTCCATGCCACTAGAGTCAAGCTATCCTGGCTGATGAGGGCTGAAAGCCCGAAACCGGTCCTAGGATGCTTGTTTCCAGTCCAGGGAGGACCTAGCCTAGCAGTTCGGGCTGGACTGTTCCCATTGGGCGCAGGGTCAAGACTGATTTGCATATGGCTAGGTCCAATCTGGAATGGCAAGGTGAGCAAAAAAACGATAAATTTAGGCCCAGATCTCTGTATTGGGGTGAATATATGACATTGTCCTGCATTCTGTCCATCAATTGTTCTTTTTGCATTTGTCACCCTGAGTAGGACGGGTATGCCCAGACGTGGGTCCCGTGCTCTCCATGCCACTGGAGTCAAGCTATCCTGGCTGATGAGGGCTGAAAGCCCGAAACCGGTCCTAGGATGTTTGTTGCCAGTCCAGGGAGGACCTAGCCTGGCAGTTCGGGCTGGACTGTTCCCATTCGGCGCAGGGTCAAGACTGATTTGATATGGCTGGGTCCAAACTGAAATGGCATGGTGAGCAAAAAAACGATGGATTTTGGCCCAGATCTCTGTACTGCGGTGAATGTATGACATTTTTCTGCATTCTGTCCATCAATTGTTCTTTTTGCATTCGTCACCCCGAGTGGGACGGGTATGCCCAGACGTGGGTCCCGTGCTCTCCTTGCCACTGGAGTCAAGCTATCCTGGCTGATGAGAGCTCAAAGCCCGAAACCAATCCTAGGATGCTTGTTTCCAGTCCAGGGAGGACCTAGCCTGGCAGTTCGGCCTGGACTGTTCCCATTGGGCGCAGGGTCAAGACTGATTTGCATATGGCTGGGTCCAAACTGGAATGGCATTGTGAGTAAAAAAAAAGGATGGATTTAGGCCCAGATCTCTGTACTGAGGTGAATGTATGACATTGTTCTGCTTCTGTCCATCAATTGTTCTTTTTGCATTTGTCACCCCGAGTGGGACGGGTATGCCCAGACGTGGGTCCTGTGCTCTCCATGCCACTGGAGTCAAGCTATCCTGGCTGATGAGGGCTGAAAGCCCAAAACCGGTCCTAGGATGCTTGTTTCCAGTCCAGGGAGGACCTAGCCTGGCAGTTCGGGCTGGACTGTTCCCATTGGGCGCAGGGTCAATACTGATTTGCATATGGCTGGGTCCAAACTGGAATAGCATGGTGAGCAAAAAAACGATGGACTTAGGCCCAGATCTCTGTACTGGGGTGAATGTATGACATTGTTCTGCATTCTGTCCATCAATTGTTCTTTTTGCATTTGTCACCCCGAGTGGGACGGGTATGTCCAGACGTGGGTCCCCTGATCTCCATGCCACTGGAGTGAAGCTATCCTGGCTGATGAGGGCTGAAAGCCCGAAACTGGTCCTAGGATGCTTGTTTCCAGTCCAGGGAGGACCTAGCCTGGCAGTTCGGGCTGGAATGTTCCCATTGGGCGCAGGGTCAAGACTGATTTGCATATGGCTGGGTCCAAACTTGGATGGCATGGTGAGCAAAAAAACGATGCATTTAGGCCCAGATCTCTGTACTGGAGTGAATGTATGATATTGTTCTGCATTCTGTCCATCAATTGTTATTTTTGCATTTGTCACCCCGAGTGGGACGGGTATGCCCAGACATGGGTCCCGTGCTCTCCATGCCACTGGAGTCAAGCTATCCTGGCTGAAAGCCCGAAACCGGTCCTAGGATGCTTGTTTCCAGTCCAGGGAGGACCTAGCCTGACAGTTCGGGCTGGACTGTTCCCATTGGGCGCAGGGTCAATACTGATTTGCATATGGCTGGGTCCAAACTGGAATAGCATGGTGAGCAAAAAAACGATGGACTTAGGCCCAGATCTCTGTACTGGGTTGAATGTATGACATTGTTCTGCATTATGTCCATCAATTGTTCTTTTTGCATTTGTCACCCCGAGTGGGACGGGTATGCCCAGACGTGGGTCCTGTGCTCTCCATGCCACTGGTGTCAAGCTATCCTGGCTGATGAGAGCTCAAAGCCCGAAACCAGTCCTAGGATGCTTGTTTCCAGTCCAGGGAGGACCTAGCCTGGCAGTTCGGGCTGGACTGTTCCCATTGGGCGCAGGGTCAAGACTGATTTGCATATGGCTGGGTCCAAACTGGAATGGCATGGTGAGCAAAAAACGATGGATTTAGGCCCAGATCTCTGTACTGGGGTGAATGTATGACATTGTTCTGCATTCTGTCCATCAATTGTTCTTTTTGCATTTGTCACCCCGAGTGGGACGGGTATGCCCAGACGTGGGTCCCGTGATCTCCATGCCACTGGAGTCAAGCTATCCTGGCTGATGAGGGCTGAAAGCCCGAAACCGGTCCTAGGATGCTTGTTTCCAGTCCAGGGAGGACCTAGCCTGGCAGTTCGGGCTGGACTGTTCCCATTGGGCGCAGGGTCAAGACTGATTTGCATATGGCTGGGTCCAAACTGGAATGGCATGGTGAGCAAAAAACAATGGATTTAGGCCCAGATCTCTGTACTGGGATGAATGTACGACATTGTTCTGCATTCTGTCCATCAATTGTTCTTTTTGCATTTGTCACCCCGAGTGGGACGGGTATGCCCAGACGTGGGTCCCGTGCTCTCCATGCCACTGGAGTCAAGCTATCCTGGCTGATGAGGGCTGAAAGCCCGAAACCGGTCCTAGGATGCTTGTTTCCAGTCCAGAGAGGACCTAGCCTGGCAGTTCGGGCTGGACTGTTCCCATTGGGCGCAGGGTCAAGACTGATTTGCATATGGCTGGGTCCAAACTGGAATGGCATGGTGAGCAAAAAACAATGGATTTAGGCCCAGATCTCTGTACTGGGATGAATGTATGACATTGTTCTGCATTCTGTCCATCAATTGTTCTTTTTGCATTTGTCACCCCGAGTGGGACGGGTATGCCCAGACGTGGGTCCCGTGCTCTCCATGCCACTAGAGTCAAGCTATCCTGGCTGATGAGGGCTGAAAGCCCGAAACCGGTCCTAGGATGCTTGTTTCCAGTCCAGGGAGTACCTAGCCTGGCAGTTCGGGCTGGACTGTTCCCATTGGGCGCAGGGTCAAGACTGATTTGCATATGGCTGGGTCCAAACTGGAATGGCATGGTGAGCAAAAAAGCGATGGACTTAGGCCCAGATCTCTGTAGTGGGGTGAATTTATGACATTGTTCTGCATTCTGTCCATCAATTGTTCTTTTTGCATTTGTCACCCCGAGTGGGACGGGTATGCCCAGACGTGGGTCCCGTGCTCTCCATGCCACTGGAGTCAAGCTATCCTGGCTGATGAGAGCTCAAAGCCCGAAACCGGTCCTAGGATGCTTGTTTCCAGTCCAGGGAGGACCTAGCCTGGCAGTTCGGCCTGGACTGTTCCCATTGGGTGCAGGGTCAAGACTGATTTGCATATGGCTGGGTCCAAACTGGAATGGCATGGTGAGCAAAAAAATGATGGATTTAGGCCCAGATCTCTGTACTGGGGTGAATGTATGACATTGTTCTGCATTCTGTCCATCAATTGTTCTTTTTGCATTTGTCACCCCGAGTGGGACGGGTATGCCCAGACGTGGGTCCTGTGCTCTCCATGCCACTGGAGTCAAGCTATCCTGGCTGATGAGGTGCTGAAAGCCCGAAACCGGTCCTAGGATGCTTGTTTCCAGTCCAGGGAGGACCTAGCCTGGCAGTTCGGGCTGGACTGTTCCCATTGGGCGCAGGGTCAAGACTGATTTGCATATGGCTGGGTCCAAACTGGAATGGCATGGTGAGCAAAAAACGATGGATATAGGCCCAGATCTCTGTACTGGGGTGAATGTATGACATTGTTCTGCATTCTGTCCATCAATTGTTCTTTTTGCATTTGTCACCCCGAGTGGGACGGGTATGCCCAGACGCGGGTCCCGTGCTCTCCATGCCACTGGAGTCAAGCTATCCTGGCTGATGAGGGCTGAAAGCCCGAAACCGGTCCTAGGATGCTTGTTTCCAGTCCAGGGAGGTCCTAGCCTGGCAGTTCGGGCTGGACTGTTCCCATTGGGCGCAGGGTCAAGACTGATTTGCATATGGCTGGGTCCAAACTGGAATGGCATGGTGAGCAAAAAACGATGGATTTAGGTCCAGATCTCTGTACTGGAGTGAATGTATGACATTGTTCTGCATTCTGTCCATCAATTGTTCTTTTTGCATTTGTCACCCCGAGTGGGACGGGTATGCCCAGACATGGGTCCCGTGCTCTCCATGCCACTGGAGTCAAGCTATCCTGGCTGATGAGGCTGAAAGCCCGAAACCGGTCCTAGGATGCTTGTTCCCAGTCCAGGGAGGACCTAGCCTGGCAGTTCGGGCTGGACTGTTCCCATTGGGCGCAGGGTCAAGACTGATTTGCATATGGCTGGGTCCAAACTGGAATGGCATGGTGAGCAAAAAACTATGGATTTAGGCCCAGATCTCTGCACTGGGATGAATGTATGACATTGTTCTGCATTCTGTCCATCAATTGTTCTTTTTGCATTTGTCACCCCGAGTGGGACGGGTATGCCCAGACGTGGGTCCCGTGCTCTCCATGCCACTGGAGTCAAGCTATCCTGGCTGATGAGGGCTGAAAGCCCGAAACCAGTCCTAGGATGCTTGTTTCCAGTCCAGGGAGGATCTAGCCTGGCAGTTCGAGCTGGACTGTTCCCATTGGGCGCAGGGTCAAGACTGATTTGCATATGGCTGGGTCCAAACTGGAATGGCATGGTGAGCAAAAAAACGATGGATTTAGGCCCAGATCTCTGTACTGGGGTGAATATATGACATTGTTCTGCATTCTGTCCATCAATTGTTCTTTTTGCATTTGTCACCCCGAGTGGGACAGGTATGCCCAGACGTGGGTCCCGTGCTCTCCATGCCACTGGAGTCAAGCTATCCTGGCTGATGAGGGCTGAAAGCCCGAAACCGGTCCTAGGATGCTTGTTTCCAGTCCAGAGAGGACCTAGCCTGGCAGTTCGGGCTGGACTGTTCCCATTGGACGCAGGGTCAAGACTGATTTGCATATGGCTGGGTCCAAACTGGAATGGCATGGTGAGCAAAAAACAATGGATTTAGGCCCAGATCTCTGTACTGGGATGAATGTACGACATTGTTCTGCATTCTGTCCATCAATTGTTCTTTTTGCATTTGTCACCCCGAGTGGGACGGGTATGCCCAGACGTGGGTCCCGTGCTCTCCATGCCACTGGAGTCAAGCTATCCTGGCTGATGAGGGCTGAAAGCCCGAAACCGGTCCTAGGATGCTTGTTTCCAGTCCAGGGAGGACCTAGCCTGGCAGTTCGGGCTGGACTGTTCCCATTGGGCGCAGGGTCAAGACTGATTTGCATATGGCTGGGTCCAAACTGGAATGGCATGGTGAGCAAAAAACGATGGATTTAGGCCCAGATCTCTGTACTGGGGTGAATGTATGACATTGTCCTGCATTCTGTCCATTAATTGTTCTTTTTGCATTTGTCACCCTGAGTGGGACGGGTATGCCCAGACGTGGTTCCCGTGCTCTCCATGCCGCTGGAGTCAATCTATCCTGGCTGATGAGGGCTGAAAGCCCGAAACCGGTCCTAGGATGTTTGTTTCCAGTCCAGGGAGGACCTAGCCTGGCAGTTCGGGCTGGACTGTTCCCATTCGGCGCAGGGTCAAGACTGATTTGCATATGGCTGGGTCCAAACTGAAATGGGATGGTGAGCCAAAAAACGATGGTTTTAGGCCCAGATCTCTGTACTGCGGTGAATGTATGACATTGTTCTGCATTCTGTCCATCAATTGTTCTTTTTGCATTCGTCACCCCGAGTGGGATGGGTATGCCCAGATGTGGGTCCCGTGCTCTCCATGCCACTGGAGTCAAGCTATCCTGGCTGATGAGAGCTCAAAGCCCGAAACCAGTCCTAGGATGCTTGTTTCCAGTCCAGGGAGGACCTAGCCTGGCAGTTCGGCCTGGACTGTTCCCATTGGGCGCAGGGTCAAGACTGATTTGCATATGGCTGGGTCCAAACTGGAATGGCATGGTGAGCAAAAAACGATGGATTTAGGCCCAGATCTCTGTACTGGGGTGAATGTATGACATTGTTCTGCATTCTGTCCATCAATTGTTCTTTTTGCATTTGTCACCCCGAGTGGGACGGGTATGCCCAGACGTGGGTCCCGTGCTCTCCATGCCACTGGAGTCAAGCTATCCTGGCTGATGAGGGCTGAAAGCCCGAAACCGGTCCTAGGATGCTTGTTTCCAGTCCAGGGAGGACCTAGCCTGGCAGTTCGGGCTGGACTGTTCCCATTGGGCGCAGGGTCAAGACTGATTTGCATATGGCTGGGTCCAAACTGGAATGGCATGGTGAGCAAAAAAACGATGGATTTAGGCCCAGATCTCTGTACTGGGGTGAATGTATGACATTGTTCTGCATTCTGTCCATCAATTGTTCTTTTTGCATTTGTCACCCCGAGTGGGACGGGTATGCCCAGACGTGGGTCCCGTGCTCTCCATGCCACTGGAGTCAAGCTATCCTGGCTGATGAGGGCTGAAAGCCCGAAACCAGTCCTAGGATGCTTGTTTCCAGTCCAGGGAGGACCTAGCCTGGCAGTTCGGGCTGGACTGTTCCCATTGGGCGCAGGGTCAAGACTGATTTGCATATGGCTGGGTCCAAACTGGAATGGCATGGTGAGCAAAAAAACTATGGATTTAGGCCCAGATCTCTGCACTGGGATGAATGTATGACATTGTTCTGCATTCTGTCCATCAATTGTTCTTTTTGCATTTGTCACCCCGAGTGGGACGGGTATGCCCAGACGTGGGTCCCGTGCTCTCCATGCCACTGGAGTCAAGCTATCCTGGCTGATGAGGGCTGAAAGCCCGAAACCAGTCCTAGGATGCTTGTTTCCAGTCCAGGGAGGACCTAGCCTGGCAGTTCGGGCTGGACTGTTCCCATTGGGCGCAGGGTCAAGACTGATTTGCATATGGCTGGGTCCAAACTGGAATGTCATAGTGAGCAAAAAACGATGGATTTAGGCCCAGATATCTGTACTGGGGTGAATGTATGACATTGTTCTGCATTCTGTCCATCAATTGTTCTTTTTGCATTTGTCACCCCGAGTGGGACAGGTATGCCCAGACGTGGGTCCCGTGCTCTCCATGCCACTGGAGTCAAGCTATCCTGGCTGATGAGGGCTGAAAGCCCGAAACCGGTCCTAGGATGCTTGTTTCCAGTCCAGGGAGGACCTAGCCTGGCAGTTCGGGCTGGACTGTTCCCATTGGACGCAGGGTCAAGACTGATTTGCATATGGCTGGGTCCAAACTGGAATGGCATGGTGAGCAAAAAACAATGGATTTAGGCCCAGATCTCTGTACTGGGATGAATGTATGACATTGTTCTGCATTCTGTCCATCAATTGTTCTTTTTGCATTTGTCACCCCGAGTGGGACGGGTATGCCCAGACGTGGGTCCCATGCTCTCCATGCCACTAGAGTCAAGCTATCCTGGCTGATGAGGGCTGAAAGCCCGAAACCGGTCCTAGGATGCTTGTTTCCAGTCCAGGGAGGACCTAGCCTAGCAGTTCGGGCTGGACTGTTCCCATTGGGCGCAGGGTCAAGACTGATTTGCATATGGCTAGGTCCAAACTGGAATGGCATGGTGAGCAAAAAAAGATGGATTTAGGCCCAGATCTCTGTACTGGGGTGAATATATGACATTGTCCTGCATTCTGTCCATCAATTGTTCTTTTTGCATTTGTGACCCTGAGTAGGACGGGTATGCCCAGACGTGGGTCCCGTGCTCTCCATGCCACTGGAGTCAAGCTATCCTGGCTGATGAGGGCTGAAAGCCCGAAACCGGTCCTAGGATGTTTGTTTCCAGTCCAGGGAGGACCTAGCCTGGCAGTTCGGGCTGGACTGTTCCCATTCGGCGCAGGGTCAAGACTGATTTGCATATGGCTGGGTCCAAACTGAAATGGCATGGTGAGCAAAAAACGATTGATTTAGGCCCAGATCTCTGTACTGGGGTGAATGTATGACATTGTTCTGCATTCTGTCCATCAATTGTTCTTTTTGCATTTGTCACCCCGAGTGGGACGGGTATGCCCAGACGTGTGTCCCGTGCTCTCCATGCCACTGGAGTCAAGCTATCCTGGCTGATGAGAGCTCAAAGCCCGAAACCAGTCCTAGGATGCTTGTTTCCAGTCCAGGGAGGACCTAGCCTGGCAGTTCGGCCTGGACTGTTCCCATTGGGCGCAGGGTCAAGACTGATTTGCATATGGCTGGGTCCAAACTGGAATGGCATTGTGAGCAAAAAACGATGGATTTAGGCCCAGATCTCTGTACTGGGGTGAATGTATGACATTGTTCTGCTTCTGTCCATCAATTGTTCTTTTTGCATTTGTCACCCCGAGTGGGACGGGTATGCCCAGACGTGGGTCCTGTGCTCTCCATGACACTGGAGTCAAGCTATCCTGGCTGATGAGGGCTGAAAGCCCGAAACCGGTCCTAGGATGCTTGTTTCCAGTCCAGGGAGGACCTAGCCTGGCAGTTCGGGCTGGACTGTTCCCATTGGGCGCAGGGTCAATACTGATTTGCATATGGCTGGGTCCAAACTGGAATAGCATGGTGAGCAAAAAAACGATGGACTTAGGCCCAGATCTCTGTACTGGGGTGAATGTATGACATTGTTCTGCATTCTGTCCATCAATTGTTCTTTTTGCATTTGTCACCCCGAGTGGGACTGGTATGTCCAGACGTGGGTCCCCTGATCTCCATTCCACTGGAGTGAAGCTATCCTGGCTGATGAGGGCTGAAAGCCCGAAACCGGTCCTAGGATGCTTGTTTCCAGTCCAGGGAGGACCTAGCCTGGCAGTTCGGGCTGGACTGTTCCCATTGGGCGCAGGGTCAAGACTGATTTGCATATGGCTGGGTCCAAACTGGAATGGCATGGTGAGCAAAAAAACGATGGATTTAGGCCCAGATCTCTGTACTGGAGTGAATGTATGATATTGTTCTGCATTCTGTCCATCAATTGTTATTTTTGCATTTGTCACCCCGAGTGGGACGGGTATGCCCAGACATGGGTCCCGTGCTCTCCATGCCACTGGAGTCAAGCTATCCTGGCTGATGAGGGCTGAAAGCCCGAAACCGGTCCTAGGATGCTTGTTTCCAGTCCAGGGAGGACCTAGCCTGGCAGTTCGGGCTGGACTGTTCCCATTGGGCGCAGGGTCAAGACTGATTTGCATATGGCTTGGTCCAAACTGGAATGGCATGGTGAGCAAAAAAATGATGGATTTAGGCCCAGATCTCTGCACTGGGATGAATGTATGACATTGTTCTGCATTCTGTCCATCAATTGTTCTTTTTGCATTTGTCACCCTGAGTGGGACGGGTATGCCCAGACGTGGGTCCCGTGCTCTCCATGCCACTGGAGTCAAGCTATCGTGGCTGATGAGGGCTGAAAGCCCGAAACCAGTCCTAGGATGCTTGTTTCCAGTCCAGGGAGGACCTAGCCTGGCAGTTCGAGCTGGACTGTTCCCATTGGGCGCAGGGTCAAGACTGATTTGCATATGGCTGGGTCCAAACTGGAATGGCATAGTGAGCAAAAAAACGATGGATTTAGGCCCAGATATCTGTACTGGGGTGAATGTATGACATTGTTCTGCATTCTGTCCATCAATTGTTCTTTTTGCATTTGTCACCCCGAGTGGGACAGGTATGCCCAGACGTGGTCTCGTGCTCTCCATGCCACTGGAGTCAAGCTATCCTGGCTGATGAGGGCTGAAAGCCCGAAACCGGTCCTAGGATGCTTGTTTCCAGTCCAGGGAGGACCTAGCCTGGCAGTTCGGGCTGGACTGTTCCCATTGGGCGCAGGGTCAAGACTGATTTGCATATGGCTGGGTCCAAACTGGAATGGCATGGTGAGCAAAAAACAATGGATTTAGGCCCAGATCTCTGTACTGGGATGAATGTACGACATTGTTCTGCATTCTGTCCATCAATTGTTCTTTTTGCATTTGTCACCCCGAGTGGGACGGGTATGCCCAGACGTGGGTCCCGTGCTCTCCATGCCACTAGAGTCAAGCTATCCTGGCTGATGAGGGCTGAAAGCCCGAAACCGGTCCTAGGATGCTTGTTTCCAGTCCAGGGAGGACCTAGCCTAGCAGTTCTGGCTGGACTGTTCCCATTGGGCGCAGGGTCAAGACTGATTTGCATATGGCTAGGTCCAAACTGGAATGGCATGGTGAGCAAAAAAACGATGGATTTAGGCCCAGATCTCTGTACTGGGGTGAATATATGACATTATCCTGCATTCTGTCCATCAATTGTTCTTTTTGCATTTGTCACCCCGAGAGGGACGGGTATGCCCAGACGTGGGTCCCGTGCTCTCCATGCCACTGGAGTCAAGCTATCCTGGCTGATGAGGGCTGAAAGCCCGAAACCGGTCCTAGGATGTTTGTTTCCAGTCCAGGGAGGACCTAGCCTGGCAGTTCGGGCTGGACTGTTCCCATTCGGCGCAGGGTCAAGACTGATTTGCATATGGCTGGGTCCAAACTGAAATGGCATGGTGAGCAAAAAAATGATGGATTTAGGCCCAGATCTCTGTACTGGGGTGAATGTATGACATTGTTCTGCATTCTGTCCATCAATTGTTCTTTTTGCATTCGTCACCCCGAGTGGGACGGGTATGCCCAGACGTGGGTCCCGTGCTCTCCATGCCACTGGAGTCAAGCTATCTTGGCTGATGAGAGCTCAAAGCCTGAAACCAGTCCTAGGATGCTTGTTTCCAGTCCAGGGAGGACCTAGCCTGGCAGTTCGGCCTGGACTGTTCCCATTGGGCGCAGGGTCAAGACTGATTTGCATATGGCTGGGTCCAAACTGGAATGGCATTGTGAGCAAAAACGATGGATTTAGGCCCAGATCTCTGTACTGGGGTGAATGTATGACATTGTTCTGCATTCTGTCCATCAATTGTTCTTTTTGCATTTGTCACCCCGAGTGGGACGGGTATGCCCAGACGTGGGTCCTGTGCTCTCCATGAACTGGAGTCAAGCTATCCTGGCTGATGAGGGCTGAAAGCCCAAAACCGGTCCTAGGATGCTTGTTTCCAGTCCAGGGAGGACCTAGCCTGGCAGTTCGGGCTGGACTGTTCCCATTGGGCGCAGGGTCAATACTGATTTGCATATGGCTGGGTCCAAACTGGAATAGCATGGTGAGCAAAAAAACGATGGACATAGGCCCAGATCTCTGTACTGGGGTGAATGTATGACATTGTTCTGCATTCTGTCCATCAATTGTTCTTTTTGCATTTGTCACCCCGAGTGGGACGGGTATGTCCAGACGTGGGTCCCGTGATCTCCATGCCACTGGAGTGAAGCTATCCTGGCTGATGAGGGCTGAAAGCCCGAAACCGGTCCTAGGATGCTTGTTTCCAGTCCAGGGAGGACCTAGCCTGGCAGTTCGGGCTGGACTGTTCCCATTGGGCGCAGGGTCAAGACTGATTTGCATATGGCTGGGTCCAAACTTGGATGGCATGGTGAGCAAAAAAACGATGGATTTAGGCCCAGATCTCTGTACTGGAGTGAATGTATGATATTGTTCTGCATTCTGTCCATCAATTGTTATTTTTGCATTTGTCACCCCGAGTGGGATGGGTATGCCCAGACATGGGTCCCGTGCTCTCCATGCCACTGGAGTCAAGCTATCCTGGCTGAAAGCCCGAAACCGGTCCTAGGATGCTTGTTTCCAGTCCAGGGAGGACCTAGCCTGGCAGTTCGGGCTGGACTGTTCCCATTGGGCGCAGGGTCAAGACTGATTTGCATATGGCTGGGACCAAACTGGAATGGCATGGTGAGCAAAAAAATTATGGATTTAGGCCCAGATCTCTGCACTGGGATGAATGTATGACATTGTTCTGCATTCTGTCCATCAATTGTTCTTTTTGCATTTGTCACCCTGAGTGGGACGGGTATGCCCAGACGTGGGTCCCGTGCTCTCCATGCCACTGGAGTCAAGCTATCCTGGCTGATGAGGGCTGAAAGCCCAAAACCAGTCCTAGGATGCTTGTTTCCAGTCCAGGGAGGACCTAGCCTGGCAGTTCGAGCTGGACTGTTCCCATTGGGCGCAGGGTCAAGACTGATTTGCATATGGCTGGGTCCAAACTGGAATGTCATAGTGAGCAAAAAAAACGATGGATTTAGGCCCAGATATCTGTACTGGGGTGAATGTATGACATTGTTCTGCATTCTGTCCATCAATTGTTCTTTTTCCATTTGTCACCCCGAGTGGGACAGGTATGCCCAGACGTGGGTCCCGTGCTCTCCATGCCACTGGAGTCAAGCTATCCTGGCTGATGAGGGCTGAAAGCCCGAAACCGGTCCTAGGATGCTTGTTTCCAGTCCAGAGAGGACCTAGCCTGGCAGTTCGGGCTGGACTGTTCCCATTGGGCGCAGGGTCAAGACTGATTTGCATATGGCTGGGTCCAAACTGGAATGGCATGGTGAGCAAAAAACAATGGATTTAGGCCCAGATCTCTGTACTGGGATGAATGTACGACATTGTTCTGCATTCTGTCCATCAATTGTTCTTTTTGCATTTGTCACCCCGAGTGGGACGGGTATGCCCAGACGTGGGTCCCGTGCTCTCCATGCCACTAGAGTCAAGCTATCCTGGCTGATGAGGGCTGAAAGCCCGAAACCGGTCCTAGGATGCTTGTTTCCAGTCCAGGGAGGACCTAGCCTAGCAGTTCGGGCTGGACTGTTCCCATTGGGCGCAGGGTCAAGACTGATTTGCATATGGCTGGGTCCAAACTGGAATGGCATGGTGAGCAAAAAACGAAGGATTTAGGCCCAGATCTCTGTACTGGGGTGAATATATGACATTGTCCTGCATTCTGTCCATCAATTGTTCTTTTTGCATTTGTCACCCTGAGTGGGACGGGTATGCCCAGACGTGGGTCCCGTGCTCTCCATGCCACTGGAGTCAAGCTATCCTGGCTGATGAGGGCTGAAAGCCCGAAACCGGTCCTAGGATGTTTGTTTCCAGTCCAGGGAGGACCTAGCCTGGCAGTTCGGGCTGGACTGTTCCCATTCGGCGCAGGGTCAAGACTGATTTGCATATGGCTGGGTCCAAACTGAAATGGCATGGTGAGCAAAAAACGATTGATTTAGGCCCAGATCTCTGTACTGGGGTGAATGTATGACATTGTTCTGCATTCTGTCCATCAATTGTTCTTTTTGCATTTGTCACCCCGAGTGGGACGGGTATGCCCAGACGTGGGTCCCGTGCTCTCCATGCCACTGGAGTCAAGCTATCTTGGCTGATGAGAGCTCAAAGCCCGAAACCAGTCCTAGGATGCTTGTTTCCAGTCCAGGGAGGACCTAGCCTGGCAGTTCGGCCTGGACTGTTCCCATTGGGCGCAGGGTCAAGACTGATTTGCATATGGCTGGGTCCAAACTGGAATGGCATTGTGAGCAAAAAAACGATGGATTTAGGCCCAGATCTCTGTACTGGGGTGAATGTATGACATTGTTCTGCTTCTGTCCATCAATTGTTCTTTTTGCATTTGTCACCCCGAGTGGGACGGGTATGCCCAGACGTGGGTCCTGTGCTCTCCATGCCAATGGAGTCAAGCTATCCTGGCTGATGAGGGCTGAAAGTCCAAAACCGGTCCTAGGATGCTTGTTTCCAGTCCAGGGAGGACCTAGCCTGGCAGTTCGGGCTGGACTGTTCCCATTGGGCGCAGGGTCAATACTGATTTGCATATGGCTGGGTCCAAACTGGAATGGCATGGTGAGCAAAAAACGATGGACATAGGCCCAGATCTCTGTACTGGGGTGAATGTATGACATTGTTCTGCATTCTGTCCATCAATTGTTCTTTTTGCATTTGTCACCCCGAGTGGGACGGGTATGTCCAGACGTGGTCCGTGTCTCCATGCCACTGGAGTCAAGCTATCCTGGCTGATGAGGGCTGAAAGCCCGAAACCGGTCCTAGGATGCTTGTTTCCAGTCCAGGGAGGACCTAGCCTGGCAGTTCGGGCTGGACTGTTCCCATTGGGCGCAGGGTCAAGACTGATTTGCATATGGCTGGGTCCAAACTTGGATGGCATGGTGAGCAAAAAACGATGGATTTAGGCCCAGATCTCTGTACTGGAGTGAATGTATGACATTGTTCTGCATTCTGTCCATCAATTGTTCTTTTTGCATTTGTCACCCCGAGTGGGACGGGTATGCCCAGACGTGGGTCCCGTGCTCTCCATGCCACTGGAGTCAAGCTATCCTGGCTGATGAGAGCTCAAAGCCCGAAACCAATCCTAGGATGCTTGTTTCCAGTCCAGGGAGGACCTAGCCTGGCAGTTCGGCCTGGACTGTTCCCATTGGGCGCAGGGTCAAGACTGATTTGCATATGGCTGGGTCCAAACTGGAATGGCATTGTGAGTAAAAAAAAAGGATGGATTTAGGCCCAGATCTCTGTACTGAGGTGAATGTATGACATTGTTCTGCATTCTGTCCATCAATTGTTCTTTTTGCATTTGTCACCCCGAGTGGGACGGGTATGCCCAGACGTGGGTCCTGTGCTCTCCATGCCACTGGTGTCAAGCTATCCTGGCTGATGAGGGCTGAAAGCCCGAAACCGGTCCTAGGATGCTTGTTTCCAGTCCAGGGAGGACCTGGCCTGGCAGTTCGGGCTGGACTGTTCCCATTGGGCGCAGGGTCAAGACTGATTTGCTTATGGCTGGGTCCAAACTGGAATGGCATGGTGAGCAAAAAAACGATGGACTTAGGCCCAGATCTCTGTACTGGGGTGAATATATGACATTGTTCTGCATTCTGTCCATCAATTGTTCTTTTTGCATTTGTCACCCAGAGTGCGACGGGTATGCCCAGACGTGGGTCCCGTGCTCTCCATGCCATTGGAGTGAAGCTATCCTGGCTGATGAGGGCTGAAAGCCCGAAACTGGTCCTAGGATGCTTGTTTCCAGGCCAGGGAGGACCTAGCCTGGCAGTTCGGGCTGGACTGTTCCCATTGGGCGCAGGGTCAAGACTGATTTGCATATGGCTGGGTCCAAACTTGGATGGCATGGTGAGCAAAAAACGATGCATTTAGGCCCAGATCTCTGTACTGGAGTGAATGTATGATATTGTTCTGCATTCTGTCCATCAATTGTTATTTTTGCATTTGTCACCCCGAGTGGGACGGGTATGCCCAGACGTGGGTCCCGTGCTCTCCATGCCACTGGAGTCAAGCTATCCTGGCTGATGAGGCTGAAAGCCCGAAACCGGTCCTAGGATGCTTGTTTCCAGTCCAGGGAGGACCTGGCCTGGCAGTTCGGGCTGGACTGTTCCCATTGGGCGCAGGGTCAAGACTGATTTGCTTATGGCTGGGTCCAAACTGGAATGGCATGGTGAGCAAAAAAACGATGGACTTAGGCCCAGATCTCTGTACTGGGGTGAATGTATGACATTGTTCTGCATTCTGTCCATCAATTGTTCTTTTTGCATTTGTCACCCCGAGTGGGACGGGTATGCCCAGACGTGGGTCCTGTGCTCTCCATGCCACTGGTGTCAAGCTATCCTGGCTGATGAGAGCTCAAAGCCCGAAACCAGTCCTAGGATGCTTGTTTCCAGTCCAGGGAGGACCTAGCCTGGCAGTTCGGGCTGGACTGTTCCCATTGGGCGCAGGGTCAAGACTGATTTGCATATGGCTGGGTACAAACTGGAATGGCATGGTGAGCAAAAAACGATGGATTTAGGCCCAGATCTCTGTACTGGGGTGAATGTATGACATTGTTCTGCATTCTGTCCATCAATTGTTCTTTTTGCATTTGTCACCCCGAGTGGGACGGGTATGCCCAGACGTGGGTCCCGTGCTCTCCATGCCACTGGAGTCAAGCTATCCTGGCTGATGAGGGCTGAAAGCCCGAAACCGGTCCTAGGATGCTTGTTTCCAGTCCAGGGAGGACCTAGCCTGGCAGTTCGGGCTGGACTGTTCCCATTGGGCGCAGGGTCAAGACTGATTTGCATATGGCTGGGTCCAAACTGGAATGGCATGGTGAGCAAAAAAACGATGGATTTAGGCCCAGATCTCTGTACTGGGGTGAATGTATGACATTGTTCTGCATTCTGTCCATCAATTGTTCTTTTTGCATTTGTCACCCCGAGTGGGACGGGTATGCCCAGACGTGGGTCCCGTGATCTCCATGCCACTGGAGTCAAGCTATCCTGGCTGATGAGGGCTGAAAGCCCGAAACCGGTCCTAGGATGCTTGTTTCCAGTCCAGGGAGGACCTAGCCTGGCAGTTCGGGCTGGACTGTTCCCATTGGGCGCAGGGTCAAGACTGATTTGCATATGGCTGGGTCCAAACTGGAATGGCATGGTGAGCAAAAACAATGGATTTAGGCCCAGATCTCTGTACTGGGATGAATGTATGACATTGTTCTGCATTCTGTCCATCAATTGTTCTTTTTGCATTTGTCACCCCGAGTGGGACGGGTATGCCCAGACGTGGGTCCCGTGCTCTCCATGCCACTGGAGTCAAGCTATCCTGGCTGATGAGGGCTGAAAGCCCGAAACCGGTCCTAGGATGCTTGTTTCCAGTCCAGGGAGGACCTAGCCTGGCAGTTCGGGCTGGACTGTTCCCATTGGGCGCAGGGTCAAGACTGATTTGCATATGGCTGGGTCCAAACTGGAATGGCATGGTGAGTAAAAAAAAACGATGGATTTAGGCCCAGATCTCTGTACTGGGATGAATGTATGACATTGTTCTGCATTCTGTCCATCAATTGTTCTTTTTGCATTTGTCACCCCGAGTGGGACTGGTATGCCCAGACGTGGGTCCCGTGCTCTCCATGCCACTAGAGTCAAGCTATCCTGGCTGATGAGGGCTGAAAGCCCGAAACCGGTCCTAGGATGCTTGTTTCCAGTCCAGGGAGGACCTAGCCTAGCAGTTCTGGCTGGACTGTTCCCATTGGGCGCAGGGTCAAGACTGATTTGCATATGGCTGGGTCCAAACTGGAATGGCATGGTGAGCAAAAAAACGATGGATTTAGGCCCAGATCTCTGTACTGGGGTGAATATATGACATTGTCCTGCATTCTGTCCATCAATTGTTCTTTTTGCATTTGTCACCCTGAGTAGGGACGGGTATGCCCAGACGTGGGTCCCGTGCTCTCCATGCCACTGGAGTCAAGCTATCCTGGCTGATGAGGGCTGAAAGCCCGAAACCGGTCCTAGGATGTTTGTTTCCAGTCCAGGGAGGACCTAGCCTGGCAGTTCGGGCTGGACTGTTCCCATTGGGCGCAGGGTCAAGACTGATTTGCATATGGCTGGGTCCAAACTGGAATGGCAAGGTGAGCAAAAAAACGATGGATTTAGGCCCAGATCTCTGTACTGGGGTGAATGTATGACATTGTTCTTCATTCTGTCCATCAATTGTTCTTTTTGCATTTGTCACCCCGAGTGGGACGGGTATGCCCAGACGTGTGTCCCGTGCTCTCCATGCCACTGGAGTCAAGCTATCCTGGCTGATGAGGACTGAAAGCCCGAAACCGGTCCTAGGATGCTTGTTTCCAGTACAGGGAGGACCTAGCCTGGCAGTTCGGGCTGGACTGTTCCCATTGGGCGCAGGGTCAAGACTGATTTGCATATGGCTGGGTCCAAACTGGAATGGCATGGTGAGCAAAAAAACGATGGATTTAGGCCCAGATCTCTGTACTGGGGTGAATGTATGACATTGTTCTGCATTCTGTCCATCAATTGTTCTTTTTGCATTTGTCACCCCGAGTGGGACGGGTATGCCCAGACGTGGGTCCCCTGATCTCCATGCCACTGGAGTCAAGCTATCCTGGCTGATGAGGGCTGAAAGCCCGAAACCGGTCCTAGGATGCTTGTTTCCAGTCCAGGGAGGACCTAGCCTGGCAGTTCGGGCTGGACTGTTCCCATTGGGCGCAGGGTCAAGACTGATTTGCATATGGCTGGGTCCAAACTGGAATGGCATGGTGAGCAAAAACAATGGATTTAGGCCCAGATCTCTGTACTGGGATGAATGTACGACATTGTTCTGCATTCTGTCCATCAATTGTTCTTTTTGCATTTGTCACCCCGAGTGGGACGGGTATGCCCAGACGTGGGTCCCGTGCTCTCCATGCCACTGGAGTCAAGCTATCCTGGCTGATGAGGGCTGAAAGCCCGAAACCGGTCCTAGGATGCTTGTTTCCAGTCCAGAGAGGACCTAGCCTGGCAGTTCGGGCTGGACTGTTCCCATTGGGCGCAGGGTCAAGACTGATTTGCATATGGCTGGGTCCAAACTGGAATGGCATGGTGAGCAAAAAACAATGGATTTAGGCCCAGATCTCTGTACTGGGATGAATGTATGACATTGTTCTGCATTCTGTCCATCAATTGTTCTTTTTGCATTTGTCACCCCGAGTGGGACGGGTATGCCCAGACGTGGGTCCCGTGCTCTCCATGCCACTAGAGTCAAGCTATCCTGGCTGATGAGGGCTGAAAGCCCGAAACCGGTCCTAGGATGCTTGTTTCCAGTCCAGGGAGGACCTAGCCTAGCAGTTCGGGCTGGACTGTTCCCATTGGGCGCAGGGTCAAGACTGATTTGCATATGGCTAGGTCCAAACTGGAATGGCATGGTGAGCAAAAAAACGATGGATTTAGGCCCAGATCTCTGTACTGGGGTGAATATATGACATTGTCCTGCATTCTGTCCATCAATTGTTCTTTTTGCATTTGTCACCCTGAGTAGGACGGGTATGCCCAGACGTGGGTCCCGTGCTCTCCATACCACTGGAGTCAAGCTATCCTGGCTGATGAGGGCTGAAAGCCCGAAACCGGTCCTAGGATGTTTGTTTCCAGTCCAGGGAGGACCTAGCCTGGCAGTTCGGGCTGGACTGTTCCCATTCGGCGCAGGGTCAAGACTGATTTGATATGGCTGGGTCCAAACTGAAATGGCATGGTGAGCAAAAAAACGATGGATTTAGGCCCAGATCTCTGTACTGCGGTGAATGTATGACATTTTTCTGCATTCTGTCCATCAATTGTTCTTTTTGCATTCGTCACCCCGAGTGGGACGGGTATGCCCAGACGTGGGTCCCGTGCTCTCCATGCCACTGGAGTCAAGCTATCCTGGCTGATGAGAGCTCAAAGCCCGAAACCAGTCCTAGGATGCTTGTTTCCAGTCCAGGGAGGACCTAGCCTGGCAGTTCGGCCTGGACTGTTCCCATTGGGCGCAGGGTCAAGACTGATTTGCATATGGCTGGGACCAAACTGGAATGGCATTGTGAGCAAAAAAACGATGGATTTAGGCCCAGATCTCTGTACTGGGGTGAATGTATGACATTGTTCTGCTTCTGTCCATCAATTGTTCTTTTTGCATTTGTCACCCCGAGTGGGACGGGTATGCCCAGACGTGGGTCCTGTGCTCTCCATGCCACTGGAGTCAAGCTATCCTGGCTGATGAGGGCTGAAAGCCCAAAACCGGTCCTAGGATGCTTGTTTCCAGTCCAGGGAGGACCTAGCCTGGCAGTTCGGGCTGGACTGTTCCCATTGGGCGCAGGGTCAATACTGATTTGCATATGGCTGGGTCCAAACTGGAATAGCATGGTGAGCAAAAACGATGGATATAGGCCCAGATCTCTGTACTGGGGTGAATGTATGACATTGTTCTGCATTCTGTCCATCAATTGTTCTTTTTGCATTTGTCACCCCGAGTGGGACTGGTATGTCCAGACGTGGGTCCCCTGATCTCCATTCCACTGGAGTGAAGCTATCCTGGCTGATGAGGGCTGAAAGCCCGAAACCGGTCCTAGGATGCTTGTTTCCAGTCCACGGAGGACCTAGACTGGCAGTTCGGGCTGGACTGTTCCCATTGGGCGCAGGGTCAAGACTGATTTGCATATGGCTGGGTCCAAACTTGGATGGCATGGTGAGCAAAAAAACGATGGATTTAGGCCCAGATCTCTGTACTGGGGTGAATGTATGACATTGTTCTGCATTCTGTCCATCAATTGTTCTTTTTGCATTTGTCACCCCGAGTGGAACGGGTATGCCCAGACATGGGTCCCGTGCTCTCCATGCCACTGGAGTCAAGCTATCCTGGCTGAGAAAGCCCGAAACCGGTCCTAGGATGCTTGTTTCCAGTCCAGGGAGGACCTAGCCTGGCAGTTCGGGCTGGAATGTTCCCATTGGGCGCAGAGTCAAGACTGATTTGCATATGGCTGGGACCAAACTGGAATGGCATGGTGAGCAAAAAAACTATGGATTTAGGCCCAGATCTCTGCACTGGGATGAATGTATGACATTGTTCTGCATTCTGTCCATCAATTGTTCTTTTTGCATTTGTCACCCCGAGTGGGACGGGTATGCCCAGACGTGGGTCCCGTGCTCTCCATGCCACTGGAGTCAAGCTATCCTGGCTGATGAGGGCTGAAAGCCCAAAAGCAGTCCTAGGATGCTTGTTTCCAGTCCAGGGAGGACCTAGCCTGGCAGTTCGAGCTGGACTGTTCCCATTGGGCGCAGGGTCAAGACTGATTTGCATATGGCTGGGTCCAAACTGGAATGTCATAGTGAGCAAAAAACGATGGATTTAGGCCCAGATATCTGTACTGGGGTGAATGTATGACATTGTTCTGCATTCTGTCCATCAATTGTTCTTTTTGCATTTGTCACCCCGAGTGGGACAGGTATGCCCAGACGTGGGTCCCGTGCTCTCCATGCCACTGGAGTCAAGCTATCCTGGCTGATGAGGGCTGAAAGCCCGAAACCGGTCCTAGGATGCTTGTTTCCAGTCCAGAGAGGACCTAGCCTGGCAGTTCGGGCTGGACTGTTCCCATTGGGAGCAGGGTCAAGACTGATTTGCATATGGCTGGGTCCAAACTGGAATGGCATGGTGAGCAAAAAACAATGGATTTAGGCCCAGATCTCTGTACTGGGATGAATGTACGACATTGTTCTGCATTCTGTCCATCAATTGTTCTTTTTGCATTTGTCACCCCGAGTGGGACGGGTATGCCCAGACGTGGGTCCCGTGCTCTCCATGCCACTAGAGTCAAGCTATCCTGGCTGATGAGGGCTGAAAGCCCGAAACCGGTCCTAGGATGCTTGTTTCCAGTCCAGGGAGGACCTAGCCTAGCAGTTCGGGCTGGACTGTTCCCATTGGGCGCAGGGTCAAGACTGATTTGCATATGGCTAGGTCCAAACTGGAATGGCATGGTGAGCAAAAAAACGAAGGATTTAGGCCCAGATCTCTGTACTGGGGTGAATATATGACATTGTCCTGCATTCTGTCCATCAATTGTTCTTTTTGCATTTGTCACCCTGAGTAGGACGGGTATGCCCAGACGTGGGTCCCGTGCTCTCCATACCACTGGAGTCAAGCTATCCTGGCTGATGAGGGCTGAAAGCCCGAAACCGGTCCTAGGATGTTTGTTTCTAGTCCAGGGAGGACCTAGCCTGGCAGTTCGGGCTGGACTGTTCCCATTCGGCGCAGGGTCAAGACTGATTTGCATATGGCTGGGTCCAAACTGAAATGGCATGGTGAGCAAAAAACGATGGATTTAGGCCCAGATCTCTGTACTGCGGTGAATGTATGACATTGTTCTGCATTCTGTCCATCAATTGTTCTTTTTGCATTTGTCACCCCGAGTGGGACGGGTATGCCCAGACGTGGGTCCCGTGCTCTCCATGCCACTGGAGTCAAGCTATCCTGGCTGATGAGAGCTCAAAGCCCGAAACCAGTTCTAGGATGCTTGTTTCCAGTCCAGGGAGGACCTAGCCTGGCAGTTCGGCCTGGACTGTTCCCATTGGGCGCAGGGTCAAGACTGATTTGCATATGGCTGGGTCCAAACTGGAATGGCATTGTGAGCAAAAAACGATGGATTTAGGCCCAGATCTCTGTACTGGGGTGAATGTATGACATTGTTCTGCATTCTGTCCATCAATTGTTCTTTTTGCATTTGTCACCCCTAGTGGGACGGGTATGCCCAGACGTGGGACCTGTGCTCTCCATGCCACTGGAGTCAAGCTATTCTGGCTGATGAGGGCTGAAAGCCCAAAACCGGTCCTAGGATGCTTGTTTCCAGTCCAGGGAGGACCTAGCCTGGCAGTTCGGGCTGGACTGTTCCCATTGGGCGCATTGTCAATACTGATTTGCATATGGCTGGGTCCAAACTGGAATAGCATGGTGAGCAAAAAAACGATGGACATAGGCCCAGATCTCTGTACTGGGGTGAATGTATGACATTGTTCTGCATTCTGTCCATCAATTGTTCTTTTTGCATTTGTCACCCCGAGTGGGACGGGTATGTCCAGACGTGGGTCCCCTGATCTCCATGCCACTGGAGTGAAGCTATCCTGGCTGATGAGGGCTGAAAGCCCGAAACCGGTCCTAGGATGCTTGTTTCCAGTCCAGGGAGGACCTAGCCTGGCAGTTCGGGCTGGACTGTTCCCATTGGGCGCAGGGTCAAGACTGATTTGCATATGGCTGGGTCCAAACTTGGATGGCATGGTGATCAAAAAAACGATGGATTTAGGCCCAGATCTCTGTACTGGAGTGAATGTATGATATTGTTCTGCATTCTGTCCATCAATTGTTATTTTTGCATTTGTCACCCCGAGTGGGACGGGTATGCCCAGACATGGGTCCCGTGCTCTCCATGCCACTGGAGTCAAGCTATCCTGGCTGAAAGCCCGAAACCGGTCCTAGGATGCTTGTTTCCAGTCCAGGGAGGACCTAGCCTGGCAGTTCGGGCTGGACTGTTCCCATTGGGCGCAGGGTCAAGGCTGATTTGCATATGGCTGCGTCCAAACTGGAATGGCATGGTGAGCCAAAAAACATTGGATTTAGGCCCACATCTCTGTACTGGGGTGAATGTATGACATTGTTCTGCATTCTGTCCATCAATTGTTCTTTTTGCATTTGTCACCCCGAGAGGGACGGGTATGCCCAGACGTGGGACCCATGCTCTCCATGCCACTGGAGTCAAGCTATCCTGGCTGATGAGGGCTGAAAGCCCGAAACCGGCCGTAGGATGCTTGTTTCCAGTCCAGGGTGAACCTAGCCTGGCAGTTCGGGCTGGACTTCTCCCATTTAGCGCAGGGTCAAGACTGATTTGCATTTGGCTGGGTCCAAACTGGACTGGCATGGTGAGCAAAAAACGATGGATTTAGGCCCAGATCTCTGTACTGGGGTGAATGTATGACATTGTTCTGCATTCTCTCCATCAATTGTTCTTTTTGCATTTGTCACCCGAGTGGGACGAGTATGCCCAGACGTGGGTCCTGTGCTCTCCATGCAACTGGAGTCAAGCTATCCTGGCTGATGAGGGCTGAAAGCCCAAAACCGGTCCTAGGATGCTTGTTTCCAGTCCAGGGAGGACCTAACCTGGCAGTTCGGGCTGGACTGTTCCCATTGGGTGCAGGGTCAAGACTGATTTGCATATGGCTGGTTCCAAACTGGAATGGCATGGTGAGCAAAAAAACGATGGATTTAGGCCCAGATCTCTGTACTGGGGTGAATATATGACATTGTCCTGCATTCTGTCCATCAATTGTTCTTTTTGCATTTGTCACCCTGAGTGGGACGGGTATGCCCAGACGTGGTTCCCGTGCTCTCCATGCCACTGGAGTCAAGCTATCCTGGCTGATGAGGGCTGAAAGCCCGAAACCGGTCCTAGGATGTTTGTTTCCAGTCCAGGGAGGACCTAGCCTGGCAGTTCGGGCTGGACTGTTCCCATTCGGCGCAGGGTCAAGACTGATTTGATATGGCTGGGTCCAAACTGAAATGGCATGGTGAGCAAAAAAACGATGGATTTAGGCCCAGATCTCTGTACTGCGGTGAATGTATGACATTTTTCTGCATTCTGTCCATCAATTGTTCTTTTTGCATTCGTCACCCCGAGTGGGACGGGTATGCCCAGACGTGGGTCCCGTGCTCTCCATGCCACTGGAGTCAAGCTATCCTGGCTGATGAGAGCTCAAAGCCCGAAACCAGTCCTAGGATGCTTGTTTCCAGTCCAGGGAGGACCTAGCCTGGCAGTTCGGGCTGGACTGTTCCCATTGGGGGCAGGGTCAAGACTGATTTGCATATGGCATGGTCCAAACTGGAATGGCATTGTGAGCAAAAAAACGATGGATTTAGGCCCAGATCTCTGTACTGGCGTGAATGTATGACATTGTTCTGCTTCTGTCCATCAATTGTTCTTTTTGCATTTGTCACCCCGAGTGGGACGGGTATGCCCAGACGTGGGTCCTGTGCTCTCCATGCCACTGGAGTCAAGCTATTTTGGCTGATGAGGGCTGAAAGCCCAAAACCGGTCCTAGGATGCTTGTTTCCAGTCCAGGGAGGACCTAGCCTGGCAGTTCGGGCTGGATTGTTCCCATTGGGCGCAGGGTCAATACTGATTTGCATATGGCTGGGTCCAAACTGGAATAGCATGGTGAGCAAAAAAACGATGGATTTAGGCCCAGATCTCTGTACTGGAGTGAATGTATGATATTGTTCTGCATTCTGTCCATCAATTGTTATTTTTGCATTTGTCACCCCGAGTGGGACGGGTATGCCCAGACATGGGTCCCGTGCTCTCCATGCCACTGGAGTCAAGCTATCCTGGCTGATGAGGGCTGAAAGCCCGAAACCGGTCCTAGGATGCTTGTTTCCAGCCCAGGGAGGACCTAGCCTGGCAGTTCGGGCTGGACTGTTCCCATTGGGCGCGGGGTCAAGACTGATTTGCATATGGCTGCGTCCAAACTGGAATGGCATGGTGAGCCAAAAAACGATGGATTTAGGCCCAGATCTCTGTACTGGGGTGAATGTATGACATTGTTCTGCATTCTGTCCATCAATTGTTCTTTTTGCATTTGTCACCCCGAGAGGGACGGGTATGCCCAGACATGGGACCCATGCTCTCCATGCCACTGGAGTCAAGCTATCCTGGCTGATGAGGGCTGAAAGCCCGAAACCGGTCCTAGGATGCTTGTTTCCAGTCCAGGGTGAACCTAGCCTGGGAGTTCGGGCTGGACTTCTCCCATTGAGCGCAGGGTCAAGACTGATTTGCATATGGCTGGGTCCAAACTGGAATGGCATGGTGAGCAAAAAACGATGGATTTAGGCCCAGATCTCTGTACTGGGGTGAATGTATGACATTGTTCTGCATTCTGTCCATCAATTGTTCTTTTTGCATTTGTCACCCGAGTGGGACGAGTATGCCCAGACGTGGGTCCTGTGCTCTCCATGCAACTGGAGTCAAGCTATCCTGGCTGATGAGGGCTGAAAGCCCAAAACCGGTCCTAGGATGCTTGTTTCCAGTCCAGGGAGGACCTAACCTGGCAGTTCGGGCTGGACTGTTCCCATTGGGTGCAGGGTCAAGACTGATTTGCATATGGTTGGTTCCAAACTGGAATGGCATGGTGAGCAAAAAAACGATGGATTTAGGCCCAGATCTCTGTACTGGGGTGAATGTATGACATTGTTCTGCATTCTGTCCATCAATTGTTCTTTTTGCATTTGTCACCCCGAGTGGTACGGGTATATCCAGACATAAACCCGTGCTCTCCATGCCACTGGAGTCAAGCTATCCAGGCTGATGAGGGCTGAAAGCCCGAAACCGGTCCTAGGATGCTTGTTTCCAGTCCAGGGAGGACCTAGCCTGGCAGTTCGGGCTGGACTGTTCCCATTGGGCGCAGGGTCAAGACTGATTTGCATATGGCTGGGTCCAAACTGGAATGGCATGGTGAGCAAAAAAACGATGGAGTTAGGCCCAGATCTCTGTACTGGGGTGAATGTATGACATTGTTCTGCATTCTGTCCATCAATTGTACTTTTTGCATTTGTCACCCCGAGTGGGACGGGTATGCCCAGACGTGGGTCCCGTGCTCTCCATGCCACTGGAGTCAAGCTATCCTGGCTGATGAGGGCTGAAAGCCCGAAACCGGTCCTAGGATGAATGTTTCCAGTCCAGGGAGGACCTAGCCTGGCAGTTCGGGCTGGACTGTTCCCATTGGGCGCAGGGTCAAGACTGATTTGAATATGGCTGGGTCCAAACTGGAATGGCATGGTGAGCAAAAAAACGATGGAGTTAGGCCCAGATCTCTGTACTGGGGTGAATGTATGACATTGTTCTGCATTCTGTCCATCAATTGTTCTTTTTGCATTTGTCACCCTGAGTGGGACGGGTATGCCCAGACGTTGGTCCCGTGCTCTCCATGACACTGGAGTCAAGCTATCCTGGCTGATGAGGGCTGAAAGCCTGAAACCGGTCCTAGGATGCTTTTTTCCAGTCCATGGAGGACCTAGCCTGGCAGTTCGGGCTGGACTGTTCCCATTGGGCGCAGGGTCAAGACTGATTTGCATATGGCTGGGTCCAAACTGGAATGGCATGGTGAGCAAAAAAACGATGGATTTAGGCCCAGATCTCTGTACTGGGGTGAATGTATGACATTGTTCTGCATTCTGTCCATCAATTGTTCTTTTTGCATCTGTCTTAGTGAAAAGCGGGAACCGCCGCCATCTTGGAACATAGTGTAAGTGAATACTGAAGTGATCCTAACGGTCTACCATAGACTGTGTGAAATAAAAAAATAAAGAAATGATACTATCTAACACGAGTGGAATACTCATGAGATGCCGTAATGTTGGGGTATAAGTGAATCTATTGCATATATATCATATATATCATATGTTATAGTAAAGTCAATTGTCTGCCCTAAAATGACAAAATGAATCTAATAATGATAATATAAACAATATGACTGAAATGAGTGACTAAAATAAGTCTATAAATAGGGGAATGATGAAGGAAAAAAGATAGAAGCAAAGTCGACGAACTCTAGTCGATCACACTGCCTTGGTGGAATATAGAAGCGGACGCTATATTGAAACACGAAACCTGTGTGGTACGCAATGGTCCTAAGGTCTGCCATAATATCAGCCAAAAAAGGTAAACAAAAGTGAAGTATATATAATGTCCACCTCTAGTTGGAATCAAAAATGTCACCTGACAGTTAAAAACTTCTATGTGAAAATGCCAAATGCATGACATGACGACTTCAACTCAATTATAACCTACCGCAACATCAGGCTAGTGTAAACATGCAATGCAAAGGATACAACCACCCCTCTCTAAAGTCTTCTGTAGGAAAATGACGATTTGAAAATAAAACTTTAATAATCTGCTGTTGGTGTCAATAACTCCCATCACCAAAGGCTGTCATACCGTCTGTTAATGTGAGATGATTAGTGGTGTAGTGATGCATGATTCCCTGTAACATGAGAGCTGATATTGGAGAATGTATTGGTCGTATTGATCTTAGTAGTGTGTTTATGGACATTGGTATGTTGATCTCTGAGATGTAACCCTAGTCTGAGGACCTAAATAAAGCAACTCATATCAATCCGGTCATTAAGACCGCTTGGTGCCAATGCGTCCAGTCTTCTGATCCAATAGATCTCACGTTGTAGCAGTTTCTTGCTGTTATCAATACCAGGTAATGCTGTTACTTTCTCAATTATTTGGTATGCTCAGAACAAACCACATGCACCCAAAAGATTGCAGAATACAAGCAAAGATATGTAGAAAGAAGGTATCCTGAAGAGATATTACAGGAGTGCATTACAAGGGTTGACCAAAAAGAATGGATTTAGTTATTAATTAAACCAAACATGTCTAAGGATAACACAATAGTATTCGTGTCTAAATTTAGAACATGTTCACGAGCCATCAAAAAAATGATCAACACCAGGTGGGAACTCCTGGAGAATGAACCAGATTTCAATGGTTTATTCACAAATAAACCATTACATGCCTATACAAGAGGTAAGAATCTAAGCGAACTACTGGCAACACCGGACAAAAAACACAACGAGGAGGAGCGGCAAGGGACCAACAAATGCTTCAACTGAATACATTGCAACAATGTCATTACAGGCAACATTTTGTCACATCCCATCTCAGGAAGGAGTATACAACTAAGACACACAACTGATTGCAACACACGCAACGTTATTTACTGTATCAAATGCCTGTGTGGCAAGGCTTATGTGGGGAAAACGGAACGGAAAAGCAAAGTAAGACTCACTGAACATAAGAGCACAATCAGAACAAAGACCAAAACATCTTGTCTGTCTGTCCACTGGGAAGAAGCCAACCACTCAATATCACAACTGAGATACCAAGTAATTGAGAAAGTAACAGCATTACTTGGTATTGATAACAGCAAGAAACTGCTACAACGTGAGATGTATTGGATCAAAAGACTGGACACATTGGCACCAAGAGGTCTTAATGACCGAATTGATATGAGTTGCTTTATTTAGGTCCTCTGACTAGGGTTACATCTCAGAGATCAAAAATACTAATGTCTATGAACACACTACTAAGATCAATGCGATCAATACATTCTCCAATATCAGCTCTCATGTTACAGGGAATCACGCTTCACTACACCACTAATCATCTCACATTAACAGACGGTATGACAGCCTTTGGTGATGGGAGTTATTGACACCAACAGCAAATTAATAAAGTTTTATTTTCAAATCGTCATTTTCCTACAGAAGACTTTAGAGAGGGGTGGTTGCATCCTTTTCCATTGCATTTTTACACTAGCCGGATGTCGTGCTAGGTTATATTTGAGTTGAAGTCGTCATTTCATGCATTTGGCATTTCCACATAGAAGTTTTTAACTGTCAGGTGACATTTTTGATTCCAACTAGAGGTGGACATTATATATTATTCACTTTTATTTACCTTTTTTGGCTCATATTATGACAGACCTTAGGACCATTGCGCACCGCACAGGTTTCGCATTTCAATATAGCGTCCGTTTCTATATTCCACCGAGGCAGTGTGATCGACTAGAGTTCGTCGACTTCGCTTCTATCTTTTTTCCTTCATCATTCCCCTATTTATAGACTTATTTTAGTCACTCATTTCAGTCATATTATTTATATTATCATTATTAGATTCATATTGTCATTTTAGGGCAGACTATCGACTTTACTATAACATATGATATATATATGCAATAGATTCACTTATACCCCAACATTACGGCATCTCATGAGTATTCCACTCATGTTAGATAGTATAATTTCTTCATTTTTTTATTTCACACGGTCTATGGTAGACCGTTAGGATCACTTCATTATTCACTTACACTACGTTCCAAGATGGCGGCGGTTCCCGCTTTTCACTAAGACAGAGCAGACGGCGTTAGTCTGTCTCCTCTGTTCATCACGCAGCTACTAGTACTATACCCGATTCCACCCATACGAGACGCCGAGAGCCTGAGACTCTTACTGGGAGTATACTGGCTTCGCATTACCAGTAAGCGAGACAGTTAACGGTGGCATCATAGCATTTTGCTAATGTATTTGTTAACATTGTTGTAGAAACTCGAGTCTACGTTTGTGGTGCATTGGGATATCCCTTACTATTACGATGAGGATTCATGGCATTTTAACACGGGGTAACGGTCCGCTACGCATGGACACTATCATGCGGTTGAGAAATTGGCAACATGATTACCGACGCGTTTAGTTGGGTAGAGAGTTTGTGAAATTTTTCGTAGAAGATGGCATTTGTTGACACAACATATTTGACACATGATTTTGTTTTACAGCGACCGAGGTTTTTTAATATTTCAATTCCATTTAAACACTGGACTCGTGTTTCGGAGGTAAGCATGAGAACACGTATTTTGATTACACTGGCAGGGCAATGTGTGAGATAGGCATTTATGTATATGTTGGAATTTCTTAACAGGTCATATTACTGACTGCACATGGCTCCTACATTTATTAGGATCTCCAGAGGTAGGATGTCGAGTGATGAACACCTGATTACACTTTTCTAAAGCACTGGTGGGCAGATTTACGTTGAACTAACGCAGCGGGGTACAGCAAGTCATTTTGCTGCGCCGCGCTGCGTTAGTTTTGAAGCACAGGGATGCGACATATTTACAACAATATGTCGCATCTCTGTCCTTCCCCCTGCGCTGGCGCACAAACTGCAGCCATGCGCCAGAGCAGGCACCCTTGCACCATGGTGCAAGGATGCCTGCGTCGTGGGGAGATTGTTTTTGTGCAGGAAGGGGCACCTTCTTGCACAAAAACAATCACTACAGGCATTTTCCTCTTTCAATGCGTGCTGTAGAATGCAGCACGCATTGAAAGAGGAAAAAACGAGGAGAAATTAAAACATTTCTCCTCGGTGCGCCTCGCTACGCCACCTCTAGGGTGGCGTAGCTTTCAGACGCATCTCCAGAGTTACGATTTCTCGTAATTCTGGAGATGTGTCTCGTTCCATGAGTGTTGCGTGGGAACACCCACAGCAACACCCATGGAACGCCCCTTCACCGCAAAGTGCTGCGTGTGAAGGGGCCGTATTTACAAGGAGAGGAAAAGTCACGCAGGGTGGCTTTTCCTCTCCTTGTAAATATGGAGCAGCCCCTGCGCCACCAGTACGTCAGGAAAAGTGACGTACTGGTGGCGCAGGGGCTCGTAAATCTGCCCCTGGGTGTATAAAAATAGTGCTAATTACACATGAGTCAACATAGCATGCTTTATTCACAGCATGAATACCATACTTTTATAGGTTACACTATCACATATTGATCCACAGAAGCATGCATTTACAATTGGCACGCAAATATATGGGTCCTAGTGGACCTTAGCACTTATATGGAAATTTGGGAGATTGAGTACTTCTATGCATTTCTAGGTGTTTAATACTGCAAATTTCTTTTGGGTTTTCAGATATGCCCCTGAGGAAGGGACTCTGATGTCCCGAAATGCATCAGGCATGAAATTGAATGTGATCACAACATTGTGTATTATGTAATGTTTTGATGTTTCATTTTTGTCAAACTTTGTTTTCAAGTAACTCATTATATTGAGTCAATTTGTACAGAATTGATATATGGTATGTATTCTGAAGTATTATCAGAAATATCAACGAATACTGATTAAATAAAAATAAGTATTCAAATGACGTAACAAACAGAGAGTGTTAAATTATATGTCAAGAATATTGTTTCATTTTTTTGATTGTGAACAGTGCGCAGCGCATCCAAGTCTGTGAACTTGTTATAAACTTATAGTGCTCCTTCCCCAGATGGAACAGCCTGACTTCCTCAGGTGACACGTTGCCTGTAAAGAAAAACACACATGACAAGATGTAAGAACCAAGACAAATAACAATGTTCACCATGTATCTCACATACACAGGTGTACAAAAACAGGAACTCTACACTCTTGTCAACTGTTTGCTACTTCTGACATGACCTGACAAGTTCAATGTGAAGGAAAACTCTTATCACCACCTGATAGTGATACCGACATGACAATGTATGGTATGGGACATATCAAGGGCAGAGTAGAGTAACAACAGTGGCAGATTAGCTGAGTTCAATGATGACGCGGACAGAGACTCAGACTGAGTCTACCAGGGGAATGTCCTCAAGGAGACAGCTTTACAGGCTCATTGCAGAGCCAGCGCATGACATTTGCACCATGACATAGGGTGCACTGGTTGAAATAATGGCAGACCACTAAGCACCACAGTGTTACTCATGTAGGACAGTAAAGCAAATCAATTTTCATCAATTCACCACATAGTTGGATGTGTCTACACAGCTACACCTCCATGAGTCATGCTGTATACATCTACTTGAAACATCTGAGTTAACGTATGTCACAACTCTGCTTTTTAAAAGACAATGGGCATATTTACCAGGAAGTGGCGGAGCGTGGCGTCAGCCTGCTTGGCATCAGGCTGTGCTCTGCCACTACTGAAACGCAGGGCTGCACCATATTTACATCATATTGGTGTAGCACTGCATTTCCCCCTGCGCGGGTGCAAAACTCATCAGGCTAGTGCCAACGCAAGCACCCTTGCACAATAGTGCAAGGGTGTCTGCGCTGAGCGGAAAATTGTTAATGTGCAGGAAGGCTCACCTTCCTGCACATGAACAATGAATGGCCTTTTGCTGCTTCCATGTGTGCCGCACAACGCAGCACACATAGAAACAGCAAATATGATTAGAAATGAAACATTTCTTATTCTTGCGCATGTCTAAGAACATGTTTTCTATGGTCTTAACTATTCCGCACTCCCCCATATTTACGCTCCCCTTGTAGATGTGGGGCAGCGTACAAAAAAAATGGGTTTGCTGTGTAACATTGCCCACCCCTTTCACCCTAACTATAGGGGGAAATTAGGTCTTATGCACAAGTTGGCGTTAAGCCACGTTAAGTGGCTTAACGCTGCCTTGTGACTAAAGCAAAGCCACTATCGCCTCCACAATGTTGTGCAAAGTAACGTTGTGGTGGCGATAGGGACCTTGAAATATGTCCCATGTCAAAGATTCACTACATTTGATGCAATACAGGGATTAATGTTAGAAATTGAAGCTTGGCACCTAACTATGTCTTACGGTTGTCTTGACTCATTCAAGCAAGTTGTGGGTCTGGGTTAGGCCACTCATCTAATATTGTCATGTACACCAGCTCTCAGCTTGTGAATGAGACTGCCTCTTTGGAGTAATACTTATCACTGACAACTTTTGCTCCAATGATCTGATCATCAGTGACAGCTACATCAGGCCAGTGTGTACATGTATTCCATGCCTGGTCATACCCATCACCAACATCCCTCAAATGTTTCCTCTTCTGAATGTACACTGTGAAACCCATCTGCATCGGCTGGAGTAACATACACAATTTGCACTTATGGCCTCAGTGAAAGTGCTACCATAACTTCACAAGATTCACTGACTCAGTTAGTCAATACAGACTAACCCAACCATATTTCATGTTGCTGTGGACGGACAACGTGAACTAATGCTGCCATGTACACATGACACTAAGCCAAGAAGGCATATTCACTTTGTGAATTGTATAAGAATTTACACCTGATATCACAATACTATGCAAATTGCAGGCCCATTGTGTGACAAATCCATACAGTATTGATCTTGCTATTACCACCCACAGCCCACAGCATCAAATGAAAATATAAAGGAGGGACACAATGAGTACCATAGAACCGAACATAAGATAAAAAGGTTGTATATGGACACCCTTTGAGTAGAATGGTGTAGGGTGGTGTCTTTCCAAATTGGTTGCCAATCTGCTCCAACATTTTCCAAATGCATGGTATCAATGATAAGGGGAACACACCATTTTTTATTGACAACAGTGTCCACCTTTTCTGTCTAGCATCAAAGCAGGCCCCCTTGCACAATGGTGGCAGAGTGCCTACATGGTTGGGATGCAGCAAAATATGCTCAATGACAGGGCAAAACACTGAAAAAGCTGTATAGTTGCTAGTACGGTGCAGGGATGAATTTACAAACTGGGGATGTGCAACGTAAAGTCAAGAAGGCTAATGCTGTGCTCCATCAGTACATCATAAATATGTGCGAATATCTCAACTTTATGCTGCCTCATCACACTAGAGGTGATGTCTATGTAATGCACACACAGACTGTGTTCAACATACAGGAGCATTCATCTAAAAAACAAAAAAAATATGGCCTAAGGCACTCACCAGTGGCATGTGGGTCCATGAATGCATCAACGTCAGCTTGAGTGAACAGTGGTCTACAAGCTGTGACACATGTAAAAACAAATTGTATCAGACATGGGTTTTTACATGTGTCATGTTCATTGTTGAATTCTTCTTCATACAATTTTATGAACTATAACAGTAATGTCTCTGTTCATGTTGCCTACATGAAGGGATGTGCTTTGCCTGTCTGACACACAACACATGACCATTGCAGGTTTGTGGACTATAAGACAATCCTGCAAGTATACGTGATCATATTGTGACTACAACTTGAGTGACACATTCACAAGGCACTATTGCCTCCACAACGTCACTTTTCTTGACGTTGTGTAGTCAATATGGGCCTAGCGTTTTTCACAAGGCTGTGCTAAGACACTTGACGTGGTTTGATCCTGCCTTGTGTATAAGGCAGCCTTTCACACTCAACTTTGTGTGAAGTGTTCCTTTGTGAATGGGTGTTGCGATGGGCGTTCCACCACAACACCCATAGTATATTTCAATGGAGCATATTTAAAAGGCTGGCATACATATGGTCCTGCGCCTACATTGTGAACTGTCAAAAACTGGTTAGACCCTTGCCCAACGGGGATAGATGAGTGATTTCATCAGGTTTGGCGTTTTGCCATGTGTGCTGCGTTGTGCAGCTCACATAGGCCTTTCCTGCACATTGCAAGTCCTCATAGACGAATCACGTTGTCCACTATCTATGTATGCTATATTGCGCAGCACACATAGAAACATGATACCCCACTTTCTGATTGTTAATGTGCAAGAAGGAACCCATTCCTGCACATGGCCAATCATTCACTTCAACGCAGGCACACTTGCACAATGGTGCGAGTGTAGCTGCGTTGGAGCTAGACAGCTTCTGTTTCAACAAAGTTGATGGCATCATCCTGTTGCATACAATACATTGTGTCACTGACTACAGATGTTAACAGAGAAAACCCACTAGGATATCATACATCTTTTGTCATGTACGAATCACCTTGCCTGCTAACAATGATCCCCAGGTGATCCAGAAGGTCTCCCTCACGTCCAACACAATCCTGCTATTGGTGTTTCCACTGGTGGGCAGTCCTGTCCACTCTGAAGATGCGCATCATGTGGGGGCGGATGTGCCCCCACCTCAACTTCCTGATCTTCACATCTTAGCCCTGCAGGACCCGTCCCCCACTCTCCACCATCTTTGGTAAAAAAAAACTTCTGCAGCCAGAGGAACCCCCCCAATGTCTCATCTGACATACGGCCCTCCCTAACCTCACCCAACATCTCACCCAACACAACTAAATCCACTACTCAAAAAAAAAAGTAAATACCCCAAAAACCTATATAACTAACAAATATACCCCTTAGACAAACACCCGACAAGATAATCACAAATACGCAAAAAAACACAGAAAGACAGCGACACAGGACTTGACAGGGACAGTAGGGACAGTAGACTAGACACCAAACCACTCTCTCGTACCACAAAACCAGCAGACACCTCTAAACACCTACACAACTCTCCACAGACACTAACAGTGTGGTTAAAAGAGAAAGGGAAAGTGTACAGTACTCCTCCATGAAACAGGATGCATACTGACATCACGTCCTGGGCATTTGTGGCCCATTTTCAGACTCCACATGAAAAAATTTGCAGCTAAGGGGTAAGCGGGAATTTTTCATAGATGACAGGTATTTTGTGAGTGTTTTCCATAGCCGGTATTTAATAAATTATTGTTTACGTGAAAACGCAGCAAAATATTTGCCATTAAGTGCTAGTTGAACAGCAAATGTAGCATATTGCAAGATATTCCATGCATTACAACACCATATGGCTGTGTTGTGAAGGTGACGTTTGTCATTCTGATATGTCTTGATATCAGTAATCCGGAGCTGTCAACATGCACTTGTTCCTCACATTGATGCATATCCAGATATTGTCATGCGTGATAGATAATGCATGTATCAGTGGTAGTCATACTGATTACCATTGGTTGTATGTGTGACTACATATAATGCCGTTACATTACACATTGCTGTGACGGCTGTACCAGGTTAATGGGCTTGCAACACACAATAACTTGAACAACAAGCATTCACTACTTATATTGAGAAATTATAATACTGCGTACAATGCGAATGTTGGCTACAGAATCTCATTAAGAGTATTTGCTTAGGTGGAGGCAAAGACGTGCACATTTATAATGGTTTGTGCTAAGGCACTCATGTCCATATTTTCAAGATTTTGTGCTATGCATTTTTGAGGTTGCTAAGCGGCAAAGATTTTTTACGGTGTCTATCGACCACATCCATCATCATGTTAGCGACGTATGTACAATATGTCGTTCCATGGCATTAGGATCAGCTGCCAGCGGACAAAATTGCTCCTCACTCTGGCGTATCAGCAATACACATCTTGCAGCTAAAGTGAAAAAAAATGATGGGCTGGACAGTTAGCGTTCAAAAATATCAGCCCTCCATCACTTTTCTGCCTCTAGAGGAAAAAAGAGCTTACGAAGACACCTCTGATTAAAAAATAGAAAATGTATACACTACAAAACAGAATGGAGCAGCCACGACCAAGTTCAGCAGAGTACAGTAAAAATGTGGTCCCAGTGAAACAATTCTTAAGAACACACAAAATTAAATCAATTTTAGGTATAAATACAATATTACACCGTAAATATATCGTTCAATGTTGTTTAATCACATTGAACACTTGTAAATGCTTATTAATCAGCAAACGACTCAAAAGGCTGTACCAGCAAGTGCCCCGCGTACGGGGGAGAGGGGAAAAAGGGAAGAGGTTATGTGCATCAAGTGAGGGTTGGAAAAGTATAAAGGAAAGGTAGTGACATCATATTCATCACATAATTATTTACAATGTAGGCGACTTTTCTTAGCCTCACAATTGAATGATCAAAAATAATACATAGCCATGGTTAAGAGTACATTATCACAGTGAGAAAGCACTGTTGATCAAAACTGGCATACGACAATAATACAGTAGAAGTTTCGACCCCCAAAGAACGAAGTAGGCTGCTTGAATCCTTATGACAGGGTCTTCCCCAGGACTGAGAAATGGGGCACCTGGGAATTTAACAAAAGTCCTTAGTATTTAATATATTGACCGCTAAATGGAAAAAGGTGAAATAAATCTAAGAGCTGAATTTACCATGCACCACCCTCAACTGGATGGTGGTAACGTTGTAGTTGGGCCCGTAGGCTCCAAATGACAGAGAGCGGATTGATGGCACCTGGAAAACAAGGTGAGGGCCATCAGAATATATCCCGTAGGGGTGAGTAGTGACAAATACACTGAAGGACATGATCAACAGGACTTACTTTATATGGTTAATAGGGCATCTGTCCCTGACGATCATCCATTAAAACTGTAAATTGTATTAATGATTTACCATATGCCCGAAAGAACTTCAAGGTCCCATTTTCGCTATATGTGCATCTAAAGGAAATAACAAGAAAAAGGAGGGCCCCTTGTAAACTACCACTGATATCCCTGAAATAACTCCACTATACTGAGTGCCCGTAGTGCAAACAATGGAATAATGTTTACCTAAGCGGAGCGCAGTCACAACTTCCGTAGAGCCCACGGGGTGCTTTTAAATCTACAAAACAGAAGGAGAAAGCTGCTCTTAGCCAAGTTAGCCAGCACGTCCATGAGGCGTTACAGAAAAATGGGGAAAAAAATACGCTCCATTAACTAAGCGCGATCTGTGCTACTGCTTACCTAGAATCTTCAAAGTGCATCCGTCTCTGTCAAGGGAACCGGAGCACTAAAACGCCTGCCGTTAAATACCAGCGGCTCGTCTTCCTCGTGAACGCGCTGCCTGCGTCATGGCAGATGCTCGATGCTTGTCAAACATGCCAAGTCATCGCGGCGTCGCCATGGAGAAAAGACTGCGTGAAGCATCTGGAATAAGTTAAAACATGAATGGAAGGAATAAAAATGAATAAATGGGTGGGGACCTTCTGGTTCTGTGGATATAATTATAAAAATGTAGATGCATACCGTGAAGGAAAGATATGCTCCACGTTAAGTTGTTATAGTCTGGTGAAATGATCCCTGCTCAAACAAGCACTCCGTGGTGGAGAAGTCTGAGAGAGTCTAGGCAGGATTACATGAGTCGGGTAGTTCGGAGGCATTGTGCTCAATACAATTAGTAAAAAATGCTATTGCATCCCATGGTTCTTGCTCTGTGCCAAGTGGATGGGATTCCCTTATCACCTCAGGATCTCATTAATGGCTGATGGGTTATCCTAAATACAGTACATAAGGCAAAAACAATTCATTACATTGTAGGCATGGTTATGAGCCTCTTACATTATGTTTAAACAGCCCAAAGGGGTTGGGTTCAAAGGAATCAGATAGGTTCGGCAGGCAGAAAATTCATGAGACCATAACACATGATCCACTTTAAAAAGGGGCACACATTTTGATCGTCGTACCTGTTAGTATGATAGTTTTATGTGTGACACTAAAAGTGCTGGCAGATCTCATAGATCACTAGTTAAAATGCTAGGTAGGACAGCTGTGCATGTCTAACATTTACTCAGAATAAGGATTGTATTTCCGTCGTCAGACATGATTGAAATGGAAATATTATGTGTGGCGGAACTGATACTGATACAGATTGTACACATCAATTATTCTGATGATAGGCAAGACAACTGCGCATGGCTTGCGTCAAGCTCATTGAGGCCATTGCGTATAGAGTCCAGTCGATACATCCATTTACATTCTCTTATGTTCAGGATAGTTTCAATGTTGCTGCCTCTGGCTCCAAGGGAAGCCTTCTCCAAAACTAACCACTTGAAATCGTCTGACCCGTGTTGGGCATCCCTGAAGTGTTCAACCAGGGGTGCACCTTGGACTCCACACCGTATTCTGCTGCAGTGCTGCAATATGCGGGCTTTTACCTTTTGCTGTGTTTGGCCGACATATATTTTGTCACAGGGGCAGATGATTCCATAGATGACATTGGAGGTGTTACAATTTGTAAAGGGCTTAAGCACAATCTTGTGCTGTTTATGGACAAACTCTTTAGTTTGGATCGTAAATTTACAGGCCTTACATTGTACACACTTGTAATGGCCTAGGGTTGGGGGTAAGCTCCATAAACACTGAAGAGATGGTTCCTCCGGTGAGTCTAGAAGTGACCGTACCACATGGTCCTTCACACTTTTGGCCTTCTTGAAGGAATGCATTGGTAGGTCCAACTGTTCCATGACATCTGAAATCAGGCACCAATGTTGGTTTACCACCTTCTTGATTGCGTTACTGTGAGTGGAAAATGTGGTGACGCAGATCATCCTCTGTGTAGAGTCGCATTCCCTTTCTGTAGGTGTTAACAATGTTTCTCTGGGGCTGAACCAAGCCCTCTTCCGTGCTCTCTTTACCAGTCTCTTCGGATACCCTCTTTGTAGAAGTCGATCACACAACTCCTCTGATTCCACCATGAAATCATCCTTCCTTGAGCAGTTCCGACGGATCCGAAGGAACTGCCCAAAGGGCAAGTTGTCTCTTAGGCCCCTTGGGTGGTGGCTATTGTAGCGGAGCAGTGAATTGTGTTCCGCTGGCTTCCGGTATAATGTAGTGTAGAGGAGGTTGTTCTCATTTAAAAAAAAAAAATTTTTAATTTATTTATTTAGCCAGTAGCTATTAGCAGAAAACAAATACATGACCCATGAATGCAGGAGACTTAATAACAAAAATAACAAAAAAAGAGAAAGACATAGCGCATTATACAATTTGATCACTCCAAAAAAGCATATAGATTGCAACACAGGTACAAATTAAAAATAAGTATATGCCAAATTTCCAGGGGGTGACAAAAATTTGAATAATATCGGATATCGGCCTTCCAAGGACCATCTTAATATATAGCAGGTGTTAAGTGCTCAATAAGAGCCCCCCAGATCTTAATACCCAGTCTCCGTTTCTGTAACCCTTTGATGGCATAAAGGCTAGTTTCCAATTTACATATAGCATACAACCTTCCTCTCCACATTTCAAAGGTGGGGGTTCTTTCTGTCGCCACAGTGATGCTATACATAGTCTAGCTACTGCGACAGCAATAAATATTAAATATCTAGATGTATACATTTCCTGTGCTAGCCCACCATCTTTTAATACCCCCAGAAGCATAACTGTAGGGGTTATCACAATCTGTGACCCTGTAACATCCGTCAAAAAGGTCCGCATCATATTAATTAATTGTTTCAGTTCTGGACATGTTGAAAACATATGGACTATATCTGCCTGATCCATCCCACACCGAGTGCACTTATCTTCATTCACCCCCCCCCAAGCGAGCAACTTTTGCAGGTGTGTAGTATAAATTAAACAGTCTTGTACTGTTGAGTTTTGAGACTGGAGGAGATTAGAAGTTTATCAGCTAATATAATAGATTCTTGAAGGATATTTCCTCCGAGGGACAGCCTCGTGTTCCATTTAGCATTCTGTTCCACTACATCATCGTTTTGTAATTCGTTCTCATTTCTAATGGTGACATCAAGGAAATCAATTTTTTCAGGGTCGAAGTGTATGGTGAACTGTATATCCTTATTCCTCTGATTCAACCATGTATGGAAAAGGCCCAACTCCACTGGATCACCCGTCCAGATCATCAGAATATCATCTATGTATCTCCTCCACAGAGTAACCTGAGGATTATATGGATTGTTGGCGCTGAAGACAAAGGAATTTTCAAAATGATCCATAAAGATAATCGCAAGGTCTGGGCAAAGGCCGGCCCCATCGCTACGCCTTTGATTTGAAGGTAATAGTTACCCTGAAAAAAGAGAAAGTTTTTCATCATGGCAATTCGGAGTAATTCAATAATAAACTCTGTAGGTACCATCGCGGGTGCTGTTCTACAGTCTAGGGATATTTTCATTACTTCAAGAGCCGATTCCTGGGGTATACTCGTGTAAAGTGACACAATGTCGAAAGTCACTAGAAGTTGCTCAGTCGGGTTAAAGGGTTGTTGATCCACCAAGTTAATTGTCTCCATGGTATGCCTTTGTGGTCTCTGCTATTGGCTTCAAGAAGAAGTCTATGTATCTACACAGGGGTTCGAGTAGGGATCCACAGCCTGAGACGATAGGCCATCCGGGGAGATTCTGCATGTCCTTGTGAGTTTTCGGCAGCGTGTAAATTGTTGGTAGACGCGGCTGCTTTTGGTTCAAGTACAGAAATTCTAAGTTAGATAGAAAACCTTGTTCAAAGCCTTCCATCGTGATTTTCAAGATCTCTTTCTCCAGTTCTTTCGTAGTGTCTGCCCGTAGCTTCATATAACTTATTCCATCCTGCAGTTGATTGAGGATCTCAGTCTTGTATTTGGTAACGTCCTGTACCACAATGGCTCCACCCTTGTCTGCGGGTTTAATCACAATCTCCATGTTCTGTTTGAGTGACATAAGAGCTTCATGTTCCATTTTGGTAACATTCTGGTTCACATATTTTTTGTTTTTAAGTACTTTGGAAACATCCCTGTGGACTACGCTCTCATAAGCCAGTCTCTTGTTGGTCATAGCATGTGCCGGTGGGACAAAAGTGGATGGTACTCTCAATCCTGTCTGCGAGGCTGCAAGAAATGGAGGAGACTGCCTAAAAATGTACCGTAGGCGGATCTTCCTAAAGAACCAATGGAGCTCAGTCTTGATAGTGAAATGATTCGGATGGGCAGTCGGTACGAAAGACAGACCTTTGCTCAACACCTTAGTCTCTTCTTCCTTCAGGACATAGGAGGAGATGTTGACTATTGGATTTTCAGGTTGTCTTACCACCAGTAAACCTTGCGGTGGGTTTGGATCTCCCCATGGTTCTCTGCCTGGAAACGCAACTGCTTCTGTGCTCTCATGCGTCCCCTCTCCCAATTCCCGCTGAACTGCGCCTGTCCCCATGGGGTCCTTGAGGCCAATTGCCGCCCCTTCCCCTGGGTGGTTGCCATTGTCCCTCGCCTAAAAAAGGAGGAGGTCCTTGGGGTAGATACCAATTGTCCTGGTATCTGTACTCGGAGCTTGTTCCTGGTTGTTCGTCACTGTCAGTACTGTTAGAGCCAGATGACTCAGAGAACATAGTATAGTTCCTACGTCCTCTGTATCCCCCTCTTCCTCTGTTAGAGAAACGGCCTTGATTATCCTGTTTAAAATAATCCTCTTGCAGGTAGGGATAAGTGCTCTTCTTATCGTAAAAACGAATATCCTTTGCTAGCTTCTCCAATTTCTTGGTTTGAGTGTTGGTTTCAAAGTCTTTTAGGGTTTTGTCTAAACGCTCAAAAGCATCTTTAGCGTTTGTCAGAGATGAATCTCTGGAAATCTCCAATTTGAGGGCAGCAATCTCTCTCGTGAGAACCTGTACCTGTTCCGACGCTGTCTCGACCCCCAGCACCATCCAATGCCGGTAGCAATTATTGGCAACAAAGCTAAAGCCTTCTTTGAATTTAGGTAAGTCCACGAAGATGGCCGGTTCGTTTTTTACTTGTAGACCGATAGGGATTATGTTGGCCTGTAAATATTTAGTGAGTAGATGGCCATGCAAACGAGTGCGCACTAGTTTCTTTTCGAGGCGTTCAAGGCGTGCAACCTTGTCATTAAGTGTAAAGTCAATACTAGGAGTGGTGGAAGAAAGAAAATTATTGGACGGGTCCTGTAACAATTGATTGATATAGTCTTCTGAATAAGACAAAATCTCGCTCTCTGTCATGATCAACTGTAAAATAAATCAACAAAATACCTCGCAGGTAAGCACCTGCTCAGACGTAGTTACAAGAAAAGGGTAAACCCAAAGAAGTCACTGGGACCTGGGTATGAGACAGTACAGTAAAAATGTGGTCCCAGTGGAACAATTCTTAAGAAAACACAAAATGAAATCAATTTTAGGTACAAATACACTATTACACCGTAAATTTATCGTTCAATGTTGTTTAATCACATTGAACACTTGTAAATGCTTATTAATCAGCAAACGACTCAAAAGGCTGTACCAGCAAGTGCCCTGCGTACGGGGGAGAGGGGAAAAAGGGAAGAGGTTATGTGCATCAAGTGAGGGTTGGAAAAGTATAAAGGAAAGGTAGTGACATCATATTCATCACATAATTATTTACAATGTAGGCGACTTTTCTTAGCCTCACAATTGAATGATCAAAAATAATACATAGCCATGGTTAAGAGTACATTATCACAGTGAGAAAGCACTGTTGATCAAAACTGGCATACGACAATAATACAGTCGACCCCCAAAGAACAAAGTAGGCTGCTTGAATCCTTACGACGGGGTCTTCCTCAGGACTGAGAAATGGGGCACCTGGGAATTTAACAAAAGAAGTCCTTAGTATTTAATATATTGACCGCTAAATGGAAAAAGGTGAAATAAATCTAAGAGTTGAATTTACCATGCACCACCCTCAACTGGATGGTGGTAACGTTGTAGTTGGGTCCATAGGCTCCAAATGACGGAGAGCGGATTGATGGCACCTGGAAAACAAGGTGAGGGCCATCAGAATACATCCCTTAGGGGTGAGTAGTGACAAATACACTGAAGGACATGATCAACAGGACTTACTTTATATGGTTAATAGGGCATCTGTCCCTGACGATCATCCATTAAAACTGTAAATAGTATTAATAATTTACCATAGGCCCGAAAGAACTTCAAGGTCCCATTTTTGCTGTATGTGCATCTAAAGGAAATAACAAGAAAAAGGAGGACCCCTTGTAAACTACCACTGATATCCCTGAAATAACTCCACTATACTGCGTGCCCGTAGTGCAAACAATGGAATAATGTTTACCTAAATATGCGGAGCGCAGTCACAACTTCCGTAGAGCCCACCGGGTGCTTTTAAATCTACAAAACAGAAGGAGAAAGCTGCTCTTAGCCCAGTTAGGCAGCACGTCCGTGAGGCATTACTGAAAAATGGGGAAAAAAATACGCTCCATTAACTAAGCGCGATCTGCGTTACTGCTTACCTAGAATCTTCAAAGTGCATCCGTCTCTGTCAAGGGAACCGGAGCACTAAAACGCCTGCCGTTAAATACCAGCGGCTCGTCTTCCTCGTGAACGTGCTGCCTGCGTCATGGCAGACGCTCGATGCTTGTCAAACATGCCAAGTCATCGCGGCGTCGCCATGGAGAAAAGACTGCGTGAAGCATCTGGAATAAGTTAAACCATAAATGGAAGGAATAAAAATGAATAAATGGGTGGGGACCTTCTGGTTCTGTGGATATAATTATAAAAATGTAGATGCATACCGTGAAGGAAAGATATGCTCCACGTTAAGTTGTTATAGTCTGGTGAAATGATCCCTGCTCAAACAAACACTCCGTGATGGAGAAGTCTGAGAGAGTCTAGGCAGGATTACATGAGTCGTGTAGTTCGGAGCAGTGCTTAATTTGTAAAATATGAAGTCCAGGTGCTCAAATTTTTGTTGGAGCCACGCCCACTTCCCCCTGGCTCCACCCACTTCCTCCACTGGCTGCATCCAATTACTCTATTGGCTCCGCCCACATCCTCACTGGCACTGCTGAAAGACAGATGTAATACCCAATCTGAATTTCAGCAAGGGAGCCTTCCTCCAAGTAAGGTTTTGATAGGAGGTTCCCCCTGCCCTGTGAAAATTTTGAAAAAGATAAAATCAAAAGTGCACAATTTTGGAATAAATTAGCTAAAACGACTAATGCATTGAAAAGGGATATGTGGGCTGCAAAGGCGGTCATCTCTTGTAAATCTTTGGGCCTTTGCACTTTTTTTAATGCAAATGTCGATGGGACATAAAAATAAAAAAGTAAACACTTCATAAAGTGTAAGCTGAAACAAGGCTTGGCTCCTAATGAAAACTCTTTATTTTATTCCCATACTTCGTGGTACTCATATTAAAGAACTCTAAACACAAAAGGCACGTTGTGATAAGATGAGCTTACAAGACCGTCTGCTCGTATTAAAACAGTAAAAGCAAATCTCAAATACTAAACGTTAATTGGATGCAAGGGTGCAGTCTTCAGATGAGGCTCCAATATACAGTAGGAAAACAGAAGTTCTACTGCACATTCTTATTAATTCACAAATTGGGTTGGTTACCCTGGCGAGGACATCCTCGCCATTGTTTCTTTCTGTTAAACATTTTTAAAATATCAACAGTATTTCAATATCATTTCCAGCCTAGTGAGGCGGCCACCAAACACAAATGCACAGTTACAGAACTGAAATCTGATTTAAAAGAAGAGGCAGGCGCGTTTCCATTCATGTCCCACTCAGAAAACACTCTTGCAAATGCCAAGGAACTCCGCTATTAAAATGGCACAGCACAGGCCATGTTTCCTAATAATACTTCATCGTTAGACAAGACCGTAAACTAAAACGTTTATGATGAGTAATCTGGCACTTCAAATCAATGCCTAGCCAATTCCCAGGGCGCTTGAAAAGTGTTTGTGACAGCGCACAAAAGGTCACGTTCATTATCTACCTGTAAGTTACCCCTGTGCATATTAACATTACTGGAAGGGAAATGTAAAATCATAACACGATAGACTGTAAAGAGATGCGCGCCAAATAAAATGTTCACTGGTTTACACGAGTATCGTTAAGCCAGCATTTGATTTCAGCAGAAATAATTCCGAAGAGAGACACTGTGGGAATATCTATACACTACAGAATATATCAAGACATGTTCCCATTTTTGTCTAAAAACCTCTACTCTTGCTCTTCTGTACTAGTATACAAGCCCGTGGATTGGTGAGGAAAAGTGAATGCAAAGGGCAAGGCCCTGCCCTTCCGGCCGCCTCCTGGCCCGGGACCGGAGCATTGCACACGGTGCCCCGCCCGGCGCCAGTGGCATAATTGCTTGGGCCTCAGGCTCTGACTCGGTTCAGATGACCGTCACCAGTCACCTCGTGCAAGAAAAAGTAGCGTTGGTTTTTATTACTTACTGCAGTTTCTAGCTGGTGGCACTGCCTTATTAAGAGGCCTGCTGCGCTGCTGTTTCAAAGTGCCCGCCTCGATGTGACGTCCGTGGACTGAAAAAGGTTACGCACGGCATGCTGGTGTAGTCCACTACCCCCATAGAACCAAATGCAGCCTAATCAGTGGCCCGTCCACCGGCAAAGCAAATTGATCGGGCTCGCTGCGCTCTCTCAGCATCACTGCACAGCAACACACTTCTTCACGGACGGAAGGACTCTGTAAACTCGAGACTGTCTGTAACAACACTGCAGTAAGGCAAATATATTTAATTTACTTTGACGCATAACGCGCAGACTGCAGTGCAGTCGCGTTATTGATGTAAATTGGCAGTGTAGACCCGGCCCTGATAAAAAGGTGCCGGTGCTAAGCACCGGAAAGCCCCAGCACAAATTAAGCACTGGTTCGGAGGCATTGTGCTCAATAAAATTAGTAAAAAATGCTATTGCATCCCATGGTTCTTGCTCTGTGCCAAGTGGATGGGATTCCCTTATCACCTCAGGATTAATGGCTGATGGGTTATCCTAAATACAGTACATAAGGCAAAAACAATTCATTACATTGTAGGCATGGTTATGAGCATCTTACATCATGTTTAAACAGTCCAAAGGGGTTGGGTTCAAAGGAATCACATAGGTTTGGCAGGCAGAAAATTCATGAGACCATAACACATGATCTACTTTAAAAAGGGGCACACATTTTGCTCGTCGTACCTGTTAGTATGATAGTCTTATGTGTGACACTAAAAGTGCTGGCAGATCTCATAGATCACTAGTTAAAATGCTAGGTAGGACAGCTGTGCATGTCTAACATTTACTCAGAATAAGGATGATATTTCCGTCGTCAGACATGATTGAAATGGAAATATTATGTGTGGCCGAACTGATACAGATTGTACACATCGATTATTCTGATGCTAGGCAAGACAACAGCGCATGGCTTGTGTCAAGCTCATTGAGGCCATTGCGTATAGAGTAAAGTCGATACATCCATTTACATTCTCTTATGTTCAGGATAGTTTCAATGTTGCTGCCTCTGGCTCCAAGGGAAGCCTTCTCCAAAACTAACCACTTGAAATCGTCTGGCCCGTGTTGGGCATCCCTGAAGTGTTCAACCAGGGGCGCACCTTGGACTCCACACCGTATTCTGCTGCAGTGCTGCAATATGCGGGCTTTTACCTTTTGCTGTGTTTCGCCGACATATATTTTGTCACAGGGGCAGATGATTCCATAGATGACATTGGAGGTGCTACAATTTGTAAAGGACTTAAGCACAATCTTGTGCTGTTTATGGACAAACTCTTTAGTTTGGACCGTAAATTTACAGGCCTTACATTGTCCACACTTGTAATGGCCTAGGGTGGGGGGTAAGCTCCATAAAGACTGAAGAGATGGTTCCTCCGGTGAGTCTAGAAGTGACCGTACCACATGGTTCTTCACACTTTTGGCCTTCTTGAAGGAATGCATTGGTAGGTCCAACTGTTCCATGTCATCTGAAATCAGGCACCAATGTTGGTTTACCACCTTCTTGATTGCGCTACTGTGAGTGGAAAATGTGGTGACGCAGATCATCCTCTGTGTAGAGTCTCATTCCCTTTCTGTAGGTGTAAACAATGTTTCTCTGGGGCTGAACCAAGCCCTCTTCCGTGCTCTCTTTACCAGTCTCTTCGGATACCCTCTTTGTAGAAGTCGATCACACAACTCCTCTGATTCCACCATGAAATCTTCCTTCCTTGAGCAGTTCCGAAAGATCCGAAGGAACTGCCCAAAGGGCAAGTTGTCTCTTAGGCCCCTTGGGTGGTGGCTATTGTAGCGGAGCAGTGAATTGCGTTCCGCTGGCTTTCGGTATAATGTAGTGTAGAGGAGGTTGTTCTCATTTCTAATGGTGACATCAAGGAAATCAATTTTTTCAGGGTCGAAGTGTATAGTGAACTGTATATCCTTATTCCTCTGATTCAACCATGTATGGAAAAGGCCCAACTCCACTGGATCACCCGTCCAGATAATCAGAATATCATCTATGTATCTCCTCCACAGAGTAACCTGAGCGTTATATGGATTGTTGGCGCTGAAGACATAGGAATTTTCAAAATGATCCATAAAGATAATCGCCAGGTCTGGGCAAAGGCCGCCCCCATCGCTACGCCTTTGATTTGAAGGTAATAGTTACCCTGAAAAAAGAGAAAGTTTTTCATCATGGCAATTCGGAGTAATTCAATAATAAACTCTGTAGGTACCATCGCGGGTGCTGTTCTACAGTCTAGGGATATGTTCATCACTTCAAGAGCCGATTCCTGGGGTATACTCATGTAAAGTGACACAATGTCGAAAGTCACTAGAAGTTGCTCAGTTGGGTTAAAGGATTGTTGATCCACCAAGTTTATTGTCTCCATGGTATCCCTCAAGTATGCCTTTGTGGTCTCTGCTATTGGCTTCAAGAAGAAGTCTATGTATCTACACAGGGGTTCGAGTAGGGATCCACAGCCTGAGACGATAGGCCGTCCGGGGAGATTCTGCATGTTCTTGTGAGTTTTCGGCAGCGTGTAAATTGTTGGTAGACGCGGCTGCTTTTGGTTCAAATACAGAAATTCCAAGTTAGATAGAAAACCTTGTTCAAAGCCTTCCTTCGTGATTTTCAAGATCTCTTTCTCCAGTTCTTTCGTACTGTCTGCCCGTAGCTTCATATAACTGATTCCATCCTGCAGTTGATTGAGGATCTCGGTCTTGTATTTGGTAACGTCCTTTACCACAATGGCTCCACCCTTGTCTGTAGGTTTAATCACAATCTCCTATTTCTGTTTGAGTGACATAAGAGCTTCACGTTCCATTTTGGTAACATTCTGGTTCACATATTTTTTGTTTTTAAGTACTTTGGAAACATCCCTCCGGACTACGCTCTCATAAGCCAGGATCTTGTTGGTCATAGCATGTGCCGGTGGGACAAAAGTGGATGGTACTCTCAATCCTGTCTGCGAGGCTGCAAGAAATGGAGGAGACTGCCTAAAAATGTACCGTAGGCGGATCTTCCTAAAGAACCAATGGAGCTCAGTCTTGATAGTGAAATGATTCGGATGGGCAGTCGGTACGAAAGACAGACCATTGCTCAACACCTTAGTCTCTTCTTCCTTCAGGACATAGGAGGAGATGTTGACTATTGGATTTTCAGGTTGTCTTACCACCTGCAAACCTTGCGGTGGGTTTGGATCTCCCCATGGTTCTCTGGCTGAAAACGCACCTGCTTCTGTGCTCTCATGCATCCCCTCTCCCAGTTCCTGCTGAACTGCGCCTGTCCCCGTTGGGGTCCTTGAGGCCAATTGCTGCCCCTTCCCCTGGGTGGTTGCCATTGTCCCTCGCCTAAAAAAGGAGGAGGTCCTTGGGGTAGATACCAATTGTCCTGGTATCTGTACTCGGAGCTTGTTCCTGGTTGTTCGTCACTGTCAGTACTGTTAGAGCCAGATGACTCAGAGAACGTAGTATAGTTCCTACGTCCTCTGTATCCCCCTCTTCCTCTGTTAGAGAAACGGCCTTGATTATCCTGTTTAAAATAATCCTCTTGCAGGTAGGGATAAGTGCTCTTCTTATCGTAAAAACGAATATCCTTTGCTAGCTTCTCCAATTTCTTGGTTTGAGTGTTGGTTTCAAAGTCTTTTAGGGTTGTGTCTAAACGCTCGAAAGCATCTTTAGAGTTTGTCAGAGATGAATCTCCGGAAATCTCCAATTTGAGGGCAGCAATCTCTCTCGTGAGAACCTGTACCTGTTCCGACGCTGTCTCGACCCCCAGCATCATCCAATGCCGGGAGCAATTATTGGCAACAAAGCTAAAGCCTTCTTTGAATTTAGGTAAGTCCACGAAGATGGCCGGTTCGTTTTTTACTTGTAGACTGATAGGGATTATGTCCGCCTGTAAATATTTAGTGAGTAGATGGCCATGCAAACGAGTGCGCACTAGTTTCTTTTCGAGGCGTTCAAGGCGTGCAACCTTGTCATTAAGCGTAAAGTCAATACTAGGAGTGGTGGAAGAAAGAAAATTATTGGACGGGTCCTGTAACAATTGATTGATATAGTCTTCTGAATAAGACAAAATCTCGCTCTCTGTCATGATCAACTGTAAAATAAATCAACAAAATACCTCGCAGGTAAGCACCTGCTCAGACGTAGTTACAAGAAAAGGGTAAACCCAAAGAAGTCACTGGGACCTGGGTATGAGACAGTACAGTAAAAATGTGGTCCCAGTAGAACAATTCTTAAGAACACACAAAATGAAATCAATTTTAGGTATAAATACACTATTACACCGTAAATATATCGTTCAATGTTGTTTAATCACATTGAACACTTGTAAATGCTTATTAATCAGCAAACGACTCAAAAGGCTGTACCAGCAAGTGCCCCGCGTATGGGGGAGTGGGGAAAAAGGGAAGAGGTTATGTGCATCAAGTGAGGGTTGGAAAAGTATAAAGGAAAGGTAGTGACATCATATTCATCACATAATTATTTACAATGTAGGCGACTTTTCTTAGCCTCACAATTGAATGATCAAAAATAATACATAGCCATGGTTAAGAGTACATTATCACAGTGAGAAAGCACTGTTGATCAAAACTGGCATACGACAATAATACAGTAGAAGTTTCGACCCCCAAAGAACAAAGTAGGCTGCTTGAATCCTTACGACGCGGTCTTCTTCAGGACTGAGAAATGGGGCACCTGGGAATTTAACAAAAGAAGTCCTTAGTATCTAATATATTGACCACTAAATGGAAAAAGGTGAAATAAATCTAAGAGTTGAATTTACCATGCACCACCCTCAACTGGATGGTGGTAACGTTGTAGTTGGACCCGCAGGCTCCAAATGACGGAGAGCGGATTGATGGCACCTGGAAAACAAGGTTAGGGCCATCAGAATGTATTCCGTAGGGGTGAGTAGTGACAAATACACTGAAGGACATGATCAACAGGACTTACTTTATATGGTTAATTGGGCATCTGTCCCTGACGATCATCCATTAAAACTGTAAATTGTATTAATAATTTACCATAGGCCTGAAAGAACTTCAAGGTCCCATTTTCGCTGTATGTGCATCTAAAGGAAATAACAAGAAAAAGGAGGACCCCTTGTCAACCACCACTGATATCCCTGAAATAACTCCACTATACTGAGTGCCCGTAGTGCAAACAATGGAATAATGTTTACCTAAATATGCGGAGCGCAGTCTCAACTTCCGTAGAGCCCACCGGGTGCTTTTAAATCTACAAAACAGAAGGAGAAAGCTGCTCTTAGCCCAGTTAGCCAGCACGTCCGTGAGGCATTACTGAAAAAGGGGGAAATAAATACGCTCCATTAACTAAGCGCGATCTGTGCTACTGCTTACCTAGAATCTTCAAAGTGCATCCGTCTCTGTCAAGGGAACCGGAGCACTAAAACGCCTGCCGTTAAATACCAGCGGCTCGTCTTCCTCGTGAAGGCGCTTCCTGCGTCATGGCAGACGCTCAATGCTTGTCAAACATGCCAAGTCATTGCGGCGTCGCCATGGAGAAAAGACTGCGTGAAGCATCTGGAATAAGTTAAAACATGAATGGAAGGAATAAAAATGAATAAATGGGTGGAGACCTTCTGGTTCTGTGGATATAATTATAAAAATGTAGATGCATACCGTGAAGGAAAGATATGCTCCACGTTAAGTTGTTATAGTCTGGTGAAATGATCCCTGCTCAAACAAGCACTCCGTGATGGAGAAGTCTGAGAGAGTCTAGGCAGGATTACATGAGTCGGGTAGTTCGGAGGCATTGTGCTCAATACAATTAGTAAAAATTTTATTGCATCCCATGGTTCTTGCTCTGTGCCAAGTGGATGGGATTCCCTTATCACCTCAGGATCTCATTAATGGCTGATGGGTTATCCTATATACAGTACATAAGGCAAAAACAATTCATTACATTCTAGGCATGGTTATGAGCATCTTACATCATGTTTAAACAGCCCAAAGGGGTTGGGTTCAAAGGAATCACATAGGTTCGGCAGGCAGAAAATTCATGAGACCATAACACATGATCCACTTTAAAAAGAGGCACACATTTTGCTCGTCGTACCTGTTAGAATGGTAGTCTTATGTGTGACACTAAAAGTGCTGGCAGATCTCATAGATCGCTAGTTAAAATGCTAGGTAGGACAGCTGTGCATGTCTAACATTTACTCAGAATAAGGATTGTATTTCCTGTTCATGAGGAAGACGAGCCACTGTTATTTAACGGCAGGTGTTTTAGTGCTGCGGTTTCCTTGACAGAGACGTATGCACTTTGAAGATTCTAGGTAAGCAGTAGCACAGATCGCGCTTAGTTAATGGAGCGTATTTTGTTCCCCCTTTTTCAGTAACGCCTCACGGACGTGCTGGCTAACTGGGCTAAGAGCAGCTTTCTCCTTCTGTTTTGTAGATTTAAAAGCACCCGGTGGGCTCTACGGAAGTTGTGACTGCGCTCTGCATATTTAGGTAAACATTATTCCATTGTTTGCACTACGGGCACTCAGTATAGTGGAGTTATTTCAGGGATATCAGTGGTGGTTGACAAGGGGTCCTCCTTTTTCTTGTTATTTCCTTTAGATGCACATATAGCGAAAATGGGACCTTGAAGTTCTTTCGGGCCTATGGTAAATTATTAATACAATTTACAGTTTTAATGGATGATCGTCAGGGACAGATGCCCTATTAGCCATATAAAGTAAGTCCTGTTGATCATGTCCTTCAGTGTATTTGTCACTACTCACCCCTACGGAATATATTCTGATGGCCCTCACCTTGTTTTCCAGGTGCCATCAGTCCTCTCTCCGTCATTAGGAGCCTACGGGCCCAACTACAACGTTACCACTATCCAGTTGAGGGTGGTGCATGGCAAATTCAACTCTTAGATTTATTTCACCTTTTCCATTTAGCGGTCAATATATTAGATACTAAGGACTTCTTTTGTTAAATTCCCAGGTGCCCCATTTCTCAGTCCTGAGGAAGAACCTGTCGTAAGGATTCAAGCAGCCTACTTTGTTCTTTGGGGGTCAAAACGTCGACTGTATTATTGTCGTATGCCAGTTTTGATCAACAGTGCTTTCTCACTGTGATAATGTACTCTTAACCATGGCTATGTATTATTTTTGATCATTCAATTGTGAGGCTAAGAAAAGTTGCCTACATTGTAAATAATTATGTGATGAATATGATGTCACTACCTTTCCTTTATACTTTTACAACCCTCACTTGATGCACATAACCTCTTCCCTTTTTCCCCTCTCCCCCGTATGCAGAGCACTTGCTGATACAGCCTTTTGAGTCGTTTGCTGATTAATAAGCATTTACAAGTGTTCAATGTGATTAAACAAAATTGAACGATATTTTATGGTGTAATAGTGTATTTATACATAAAATTGATTTAATTTTGTGTGTCCTTAAGAATTGTTCCACTGGGACCACATTTTTACTGTACTGTCTCATACCCAGGTCCCAATGACTTCTTTGGGTTTACCCTTTTCTTGTAACCAAGTTCAGCACAGGTCAATAACCCCCACAAAGCCAGCAACAGCCACGATGTCCAGCCAGAGTCCCATGGGAAGAGGAAATGCTGAATCTGTGCCTCATGTCTGAAAAGTCGCGCATCATTTGGGAAAAACAGCGATGCAGCAATTTACATTGCGCAATCCTAGCGACATCATGGCGTCCAATGCCTGGAAGCACAGACAGTCCCCGGGGCCTGGAGACCACACTGGGCCTTTGTCTGTGAGCCAGAGTGGTAGGTACAGGTGCTGTGGAGTTACTGCAAACTGATGGTGGAGGCGGGGCGCGTGTCGGCACAAGGCTGTGGTCCCTGGTTGTAGACATTGAGGCATCAGCGATCACCCTTACCTGATGGAAAAGTCTGGCAGGTCACATGTAGGCACATTGCTGACCTGAGAAGCCCGCATGGTGCACCTTGGAGCTGTGATCAGTCAAGGCGTACCTGCGTAACAACGTAGGGAAGACAACATTGCATGACATGAACCAACACTACACAGGGGTGACAGGGGAGATTGCCAATGTTGGGCTGCACCTATCAGCATCATCAGGCCAAAGGAGGTTGCGCTGGCCGGACGCTGTGGAAGTTGAGGCTCCTGAGCTGCACAAAACGTGTGCGGTGGGAGAACCTTTACTATGCACCTAAGAGGGCCCAGTTGCATCACCTGCATCAGAAGGTCCCCCTGCAGACTGGGAGTGCACTGCTGTTCCAAGGCTTGTGAAATCCAGCCTTGCTGAGGATTCTGCTGGCTGAGTCACAGATTGGGAGAGAACGCAGCGATTTGAGGCTTGGTGTCGATGTCCAGGTTAGGAGAAGGTTGCACAGGGAGCGGAGGAGGCCCAGGGGTGGTGTCTGGCCAAGAGCCGTTGGCGCATTGCTTGTACCACCGTGACTTCCTGGTGCACTGGGGAACATGGAATCTGGTTGCCAAAGTTAGATCGGAGGAGGCGACCAGGAGGTGCAGCCTTTCCTCGCCCCATGGTAGTGAGCTCTTGGATGTACAGGGGATTTCCCTTGGTGCCGGACGAACGGATATTTCTGTCAAGCATATACCTGACTGGAAGAGAGGGGCTGATTGGCCAAACTGGACTTCAACACAGCAATACCGCGTGAGATGGATTTATCCTGGGACTAAAACCTCATCACTTCGAATTGTGAATATCCTTTTATACTACAAGGAAGAAATCTGGAATTTAATTTACTACCAATAGACTGTATGACATCTGAATATTACAAACTAGCCTTGAGAAAGCCCTGGCTCAATCTGCCATATAGGGCGAAACACGTGTTGGCTGTCCCCTTTTCTTAACATCCTGCCATTAAACATGTTCAAAAAAGAGTGGAATGGCTTCAAAAAGTGATAAATGGAAATAAAATATCTTCGTCACTAAACTTTAACTGGACTACTGTGTTGTGTCACAAAATAAAGGAATGACCCTAATGAAAAAAACAGATCGATTGAAGGGAGGAACATATGCTTATACCTATACCCCCACTTGTCAATACGAGGCTGAAAGGTCCAGATCCTTGAGCTACGTTCCTCCAAAATCCCACAGGAATTCATATCCAACACCAGGATCTCTGGACCGACCTTTCCTTTGAACATGTCATACATAGTGCCTGGCCATCTGGCGCAACGATGTGTGTTCATGAGTATTTGTTACATTCCTTGAGAGATACAACCGTATGTGACATGTCCATTTCATATTAGATGCATGGTCGTATTTGTGTTCAACTGTGCCTGCAGATGTAGGGATATTTTGACTTGTGGAGTTGTGCTTAATCCCTAGATTACACACATTATGCAATTGTCATTTGTAAGCTTGTAGTGGCAGTCCAGAGGGAGGTGATGCAAAATCATTGTGCTACCATGTTTTTCGTGGTCCGTCTTACACAATACATTGACCATTGCTAATGTGATTGGTTGTATGTTAATTGCATGTTTTGGCTGTACTTAATGGTATCCATGTTCCACTTCACTCATGTGTCTGTTGGTTTTCTTTCTTTGGGGTGTCAACACAGAGCAAGTGTGATGGGATGAGGATATTGGCAGTTCCCAACATTTATTGCCATGCCACACTCATGTTGTTGGACATGTGACATCCACACTTTCTTGTCATTGCATTGCCATGTCTAAAGTCCTACATACACGTTGTTGATTGCTGATGCTTTCACAGTCTCCCATGGCTGACCTATGTGTCATTGTTTGTGCGGATAAAAATATAGGATTGTTAGATCAGTGCAGTGTTCAAATAATGAGTCATGAACAGTGGTTGTGATGTAAGACATTGGCTTATTTGTCATTACAGGGACACATGTGTCAGCTAGGGAGGTAGTGTCACTTGCTAATGCTGAATATATGTGTATGCTTGGTAGTAAAAGCATTCCCTGCACTGTATTGATATATCCTTTAGTCTGGCTCTACTATCCTTTGATTCTTCATCCTCCACACCCTAAAGTTGATCCAGTTCACCATTGTCATGTATCTTTGTGACTTTTGTCAGTAACCATTTTTCCAGTGGCACAGCTTACACAGAGATATTGTTTGTTAAAAACATTAAAATGGGTTAGAGCTGTGTGGCCCCAGCTACATTTTTGCATCATACACACATTGTATAGAGTCCTACACTCTTGGTTGAAGACGGACCTGATTGTGCTTAGGACACCACACAACAAGCACTTTTTATTTCTCAATGATGAACCATATGCAGTCTGTAGTTCCGATCCCAAAAACATTTACCCATTCCCGGTCATACTTGAGTTGGTGTCATATCCCCTGCTAGGTGATTGATCTGTGTGACACTATTGTTTTGATCACTTAACTTTAATGATTGTTCACCTTCTGAAGTCACAAACTAAGCATACAAGATAGTGGTGAAGTGATTGTTTGTTATGCTATATCACAAGGTGGAATCATTTGTGCAAAGCTATAGGTGATACAAGAAATTTGAGAGGTAACATTAGGAAAAGGAGTTACGGATGAAGGCATCCCTCCTTGATGTTGCAGCTGCTGAAGTTGTAGGTTGGCTTGGATCAACTTCTTCCTCCTGCCCAGCCTCAGGATTGTCCCTGTCTTCCTGGTCTTCAGGCAGACGTGTATTTGTCCTCACACAAATGTTGTGCAAGATACAACAGACTAGTATGATCTTGTATACCAATTCCGGCCTGTACAGGAGTCTTCCACCAGAAATATCCAGGCAATGAAACCTGGGTTTGAGGACTCCAAATCTACGTCCCACAATAGCCCTTGTGCGGCCCAGTGCCTCATTATAGTCTCTCTGGGCCTGTGTGTGGGGCACTTTGATTGGGGTAATCACCCATGGTAAAAGTACATATCCTTGATCAGCTGAAACATTAAATGCAGAAAAGGGTACATTAGTATACTATCCTGATGTGTTAGCAGTGTAGATCTTTGGGCTTTGTGTCCATTGTGCGGCTTTATATATTCTCCTTCCACATGGTGTGGTACATACAAATGACCTGCATCTATGCCATTGAATTGCCTATAGTTTTCAGCCTGCACATCACTATAATGCCATTGGCCCGGTCCTGTGTAATACCTCCATGTTGCAACTGTCAGGCAGTATGGGTACCTTATACAAAAAAAGTGAACACTCATCATCCTTATGCTCACATGACACATGGCAATGGTTGTAGGGGTTACTTCAATTTGTGCCAAGTTTGTTATTAGCTTTGATAACCCTCATGTTAAACTTGCAATGAGTCAGGCATGGACATGAAAGCTGATAATGTTGACCCTGAGAGTTTTGATCATAACATGTTAGTGCACACTGGACATTTTTGTGACCCCATACATTTTCCTTGGTTCATATGGAGTTTGGACATTGACATTGTCACAAGTATACTGCATACACTGCAAGTCCAGTCACCTTGGCACAAGTGTATGTAATATTTTGGCCGCTGTTTGTTATCCATTCATTGTGTGTTTGCGCTGGCACATGCATTTCTGTTTACCACTGTGACACACACAAAATGCCCTTGTAGTCGTTGTCCTCAGTTATGATTAGATGAGATGTGTTGTGTGTATGCAATGTGATGTGTACTAGCTACACAGTATGTTCACTTGGATGAGAGCTAGGGTGAAGTAGTTTCTCAGCAAATGTTCTTGTGTTTTTCATTGTCTGCTATTTATGTCATTAGTTGTTTTATGTTAAGCACTATTGTCTAGCATGACTAGTGCAGAACGGGTGTCTGTGATCATTAGCTTACTCAGATGAGTGTGTTATGTCATCTGTCCTCTTGACCATGGTAACACCTTAGGGCCCACAGAGTTCACAAAAGGGAGGATTTGCTTTCTCATTGGCTAGCTGTAGCTGTTGAATCTGAATTGTGCTTACATACATGTCCCAGACAATATCGGTGATTGTGTAGAGAGCAAAGTGTAGCGATGTGCTTTTGTCTGACATACACAACATCCATGTTGTTCATACTCAAACATATTTACCGATTGATGTATTTGCATGACTGAGCTGTCAGCGTTGGCACATTGTGGACATGTTATCTTATTGTCTGGAGTTGGCATTAGGTGGTATGATACATATGTCACAAATCTTGCTATGTGAGCTGAGTTACTCCTTCTTACATTATGTGATACAAGTTCCATGGACTAATCATGGTGTATATGAGGATGACCCTTATGCTTCAGCATCCTAATTTGGGATTCAGGAGGGTGACCCAACACTTGGAGCCTGTTAAATGTATGCGCTGCATTTGCGGGCTATGTTGAGGTTGTGGTCTCACGATATCTTGAATGTTGCGGACTGACAAATTGTCCATGTAAGCCAATGTTGCCATTTGCTAAGTGTGTGATGTCCTTCCTAGTGGGTTTTCCTTACATGACTACCTATTGTTATTTTGTACGCTCAGCATTAATTCTGCACATGACCAGGTCATGGAACAATGGCCATGTCTTCCACCGGGTATGCCCAGACGTGGGTACCGTGCTCTCCATGCCACTAGAGTCAAGTTATCCTGGCTGATGAGGGGTGAAACCCCGAAATAGGTTCTAGGATGCGTGTTTCCAGTCCAGGAAGGACCTGGCCTGGCAGTTTTGCCTGGACTGTTCCCATTGGGCGCAGGGTCAAGACTGATTTGCATATGGCTGGGTTCAAACTGGAATGGCATGGGGAGCAAAAAAACAATGGATTTAGGCCCAGATCTCTGTACTGGGGTGAATGTATGACAATGTTCTGCATTCTGTCCATCAATTGTTCTTTTTGCACATGTCCTCCACCATGGCAGCATGCCAGATGACTATACCTCATCCCATGAGACTGGTTTCTGTGCCCACAATGTCTTGTTGAATGTCACCATGACCAACATCACAGCATAGGTTAGCACACACTAGACATATTTGAACATGGGAGATTGTGACAGATGTGTTTGACATCCCATACTTGGTTGTCATCTGTGGCAGAACTGGCATTGTTAGGACAAAGGAGAAACTTAACAACAGTGGGAAAAAAATGATATTAGGCTACAATTGTGATTTAGAGGGTTTATGGACTTTGACCCACTAAACAGGAATTATGAACACTTGATGGATAAACTATTGTTACTTACGAAGACATGGCAACCGCAGGACAGAATGATGATAGACAAAAAAGGAGCATGAAAGGTATGGTATTTGATGATGGATGGACCTTGACTGCACATGCATCATAGATCATGGTTTGATGATACTAGTGTGAGGCAAGTAAACAGTCAACCTAAAAAAATTAATTGTGTTTTACACATATATTTGAAATTGTGATTTAATGTGAAGGAAAAAAATGGTCAGAGTAATTTGGTAAGCAGACCAATCAGATTTCACATGGGAATGAGTGAATTGTAGAAGGGCAAGGGAATGAACGTAGGCACAGTAAGATTGGATGAATGGAAGTCAAACCTAAGTTGATGAATGAAGGTAAGAAGGGACGATGGAAGGGCTGGAGGTAGTTCATCCAACTGGACTCGACAACATGGAAATACATCTTTCATTGTGAGGCAGATCAGATTATTTGGACATGAAAATGAGCAATGCAGAAAGCTAGGAGGTGTACAATATGTTGAGAGAATGGACCAAGGTGAGGTATGACTTTAAATGAGATTCTGCTGCACATGGAATTGAAGGGATTGATTCCAATGTTTTTGCGCCGTCCATATTTTGAATGGGTGAGGTATGTAGTGATCAAATGTCACTGCTGAATGTGCACTTTTTACACATTACTATGAATGTAGATCTGCAATATCCATCATTGTGAGACATTGTACTAAGGCTAGCTGGCACCAGAGGCACTTGAATGCTAAATGTTGAACTCAGTGGGGCTTAGTTACAAGCCCCTTGCACCACAGATGGGTCACTGTTTGAGACGCACCGGCAGAGCTAGCTGCTGCACTCTACATACTGGGACATGTAAAGTCAAACCACATGTCTTTTCATGTCCTTGGGCATATGGCAACCTTAAACCAGATGGTTTGCGTGTTGGGGCGGGCCATGGGTGTTGACATGGGTGTTCCCACACAACATCCATTTATTTGACTACATTTCCAGCTTTCTGAATATTCGTACACGTGGAAATGCATCAGAATGATACACCTCACCAGGGGAGGAGTAGGGATGCGCAACATGGAGATACGTTTACATTTCTCTTTTTTTGTGCTCTTTCTATGCAAGCTGCATTCTAACACAACACATAGGAAGGGAAAATCATCTTTTGTGATTGTTTATGTGCAATAAGGTGTCCCTTCATGCAGAAATACTTTCATCCCTATGACGCAGGCACCCTTGCACCATGGTGCACGGGTGCCTGCGTTGGTGCATGTCAGCTAATTGTGCGCCAGCGCAGGGGAGAGCAGAGTGATCCATCATCTTGTTGTACATATGACACATCCCTGTGTTTCAGAAATAAGGCAGCACAGCACAGGCATATGGCTTGTGGCACCCGCTGCATTGATTCCTTGCAATTTTTGGCAGATGAGTTCTGCAAGATCTGTATTCCTTGAGTGACTTAGTGGGTTGTGAGTGCATTTCTAGCCTACTCCTTTGTCGGGACTAATTACATATATGTTGTTCTTTGCCATTATGTGTTTGTGTATGGTATTGGCCCAGTAACAATATATATACAATGCAATTTGCTACATGTGCATTCTCACATAGTTGACCTCTATGATTGAGTGACTTGAGGTGTGGGGTGTGTTCAGATTGTACTTACCAACAAGCAGTCCATTTCCATAGATGCCATTCTGGAACCACTGGTGGAGGACCGATTGGGGGAAGATAATTGAATCATGGACATTGCCTGGGTACTTGGCCACGACATTCAGGAACACACCAAGATGGTCAACTATTGCCTGCACATTCATAGAGTATGTGTGCTTCCTGTTCCTGTAGATGTGTACAGTGTCCGCAGGAGATACAAGTTGCACATGGGTGCAGTCCATTGCCCCCAACACATGCGGAAAACCAGCAATGGCATAGAAGCCTTGCTTGCTGGTGAGTTGTTCTTGTGCAGTGTTGGGAAAGTGTAGATGCTGCGGCGTCAGGCTGATGATGGCATCCAGGGAAGTGGGGAGAAAACCTGGAGAAGGATGCCTGGGAAACTCCAGCCTCTCTGGCAGTGGTAGGTTGGTAAATGCCTGAGGCCAACATGTGCAGCACAGCAAGTAGCTTGGGCTGTGGAGGGATGTTTGTGCTGCGCTGGGATGTGGCCTGCAGCCTTGACGCTATCTGGTTGAGGAGGCATAGAATAGAGGACCTTTTTAGCCTGTAATGGGCTATAACCTCATCAGGACGGAGGTGAATGAGGGTGATCCTCTGGAATTAGACCCGCTCTCTTCTGTGGTGCTGCCTCGTGGTGGTGGTGGGGGTGGTGGTGTTGGTCTTCTTGGTGCTCCACGTTGCAGTAGCAGAAGGTCCATGGCATCGTTGAGGTTGCCAATGATGATCTGGGATTGTCTTCCTTATATACAGGTGTGTTTGCACCATTTTTAAGACCAGGTAAGTATTGACATTAGAAAACTGCCGCTATTTTGACTTAGCGGCAGTTTTTTGGGTTTATTGACGTACTGGGATTTCCTTGTAAATGTCGCGTTGTCTGTTTTGCAGCAGTTGTTTCTCAGGAATGCCTACCTTGCATCTCATTTTTGTTAAGTCAAGCTAACAGAAGTGGCAATCTCGAAAATTCCAGTTTATGCTGGAAAACTGCTGCTAATATGAGTTAGTGACAATTTGTAAATACAGCACAAAAAAAAGCCACGTAACTTCAAAACATTGACGCTACGGCGGCGTTAAGTTCTTGTAAATATGCCCCGTAGTTTTCCAAACGCAAGAGAAAAGAGAAATTTTCTGTTTGGCACGTCTTCAACTTTTCAAACCTTACCGTGCAGAATCTGAATTACTTGAAGGCTATGATTGCTATGAAGATTCATCTAATGCTGTAAAAGACAGTATTCAGTGTTCAGTCTATCAAAATTATATGCAAATATTAAGTGATGAGACTGAACAAGAAGAAACAATTGCTGCAGAGGTAGCTAGTTAAAGTTCTCAAAGCACTCAAAGTTCTGCACCACTTAGTCAAGATCCTCTTGGAGCACATATTATTCAAAATGAAGCTGCAATAGCGAAGAATGAGGTGAAAACTTCAATGGAGAAAGCTAGACAGGAAACTGAAGATCTGGAACAGTTAGTTGCACAACTCAACAACAAACAGAAATTTATATGGAAGTAAAAGAGAAAGTAATACATGGAGAAATCCATGACAGCAAAGAATGCAGTTGCTCTTCCTTTAAACCGATTCTGTTATACATTAGTGGTTAAGCTGGCACTGCGTAAAGCTTTTTAATTAAAGTGCTGACCGCTTACTTACAGAAGACAACACAATCAAATTTGTTGTGTGTAGTAACAGCACCAATTGGATTAGCTGCACAAAATATGAAAGGATTTACTCTACATTGACTACTAATGCTACCTGTGGAATATGACAATATACTGGAATACCAGAAGTTATCTGGTGAAGATGTGTCATGAGGTGGCAAGAGTTTTGAAGAAAATGAAGGGACATATTCTCAAGGAGTTATTGCCGATTTATCGGCACTTTAGCGCCGCAAAAGTGGCGATAGACTTATTGCCCTATTCACAAGCTGGTGCAAACTGCCGACATCGCCAGTTTTCCTGCGATACCTGCTGCAAAACACATCGCCACAGATGAGAGCGACAATCAAAGCTAATGATATGCAGAGTAGGCGTTTCCATGCAAAAACACACGAAAACACCACTTCGCGATATTCTCAACAACCAGCCAGATCTGCAATGCCGGACAAAAACAGACGATAAGGCACGTTAGCAGAAGGGACTTAACACCTGCTTATTACTGGTCTTAAGTAGGACGAAAGCCTGCAGTACAGAGGGAACCCAGGCCAGAGCCACATCTGAAGACCAACACATGTCATGGATCTAATGATCATGCAGCTCGGAGACCCAAGAGGTCCACAACACCCACCGCCACCACCCCCAAGACCACCCCCACCCCCCCGGACTACCGCAGAGGCAGCACAGAACAAGACAGCTGACCTTCCGAAAATGGCATGGCCCCTCAACCACTCAATTGCAGAATGTGGGGAGAGGTGGGAACCAAGTATGTGTGAAGGAGGCAAGTCACCCATGAATAAGAATGTACACAATGCCAAGTGTGGCGGTGATGTACTGGACAGACTCCAGTATGCAGAGCACAGACATATCCCTGTGGACACATACTGCTGGTGTGTGCAGTGTTGTGGACAGTGGACGCAACCATCTCACCTCAGGCAGTGGGAAAGACCTCGCTCATGTAGCTGTGTCGTCCCCCCTGTATGCAGAAGCGGAGTGGGCTGGTCCGGCATACGCCACACCAGCGTAGGAGTGTGAATAAATAGACCGGGGCTCTGGGCGTGGTTCACTTCCGGAATGGCCAACGCGTCTGCCAGGGCGGCGCCCCTCACCCTGCCACGAGTCCGCTGCCGTGACCGCCAGGCTCCTCAGCCGCTCGCTGCCTTCCGTGACACAGGCCCCCAGCAGCACAGCACCGCGGAGTAATGTGTGCACTGACTACTGCCTTCTGCCGACACTGCGGTCAGCAGGGCGCTCAAATCAAATCCAATCCTGACCTGCGAGGACACGCCATCATCGCTGGCTGCACACCCGCTGAGCGCTCCAGGTGCCACTAACTCTGTGCAGCTCAAGTCAATGCCACGTGGCTGTGGGCCCCTGCTGACCGCTGCCTCCAGCCTACATTGCGGTCAGCAGGTCCCCCAAGTCAAACGACGCATCATCGCAGGCCGCGTATCCGCTGAGCGCTCCAGGTGCCACTAACTCTGTGTAGCTCAAGTCAACGCCATGTGGCTGTGGGCCCCTGCTGACCGCTGCCTCCGGCCTACACTGCGGTCAGCAGGTCCCCCAAGTCAAATGACGCATCATCGCAGGCCGCGCACCCGCTGAGCGCTCCAGGTGCCACTAACTCTGTGCAGCTCAAGTCAACGCCACGTAGCTGTGAGCCCCTGCTGACCGCTGCCTCCGGCCTACACTGCGGTCAGCAGGGCTCACAATTCAAATTGAGACTTGATTCATTTATGGCGCAGTCCAGTAGGCAACAGACATTGCTTCCAGTGCGGGCCGCCCGGATGACGCATCATCGCAGGCCGCGCACCCGCCGAGCGCTTCCGGTGCCACGAACTCAGTGCAGCTCAAGTCATGGACCCCTTATGATGTAATCTAATGTGTGTGAGTCCAGTTCTGGTGCCCCTACCTCACTGCACTGCAAGTCATGGACCCTTTATGATTGAATCTGTGTGTGTGTGATCCGATGATCACTGTTCTAGTTGTTGCCAGCACCAACCACTGCCTGAGGGCTGGCTCACACTCATCCCACTCCCATCCACCACAGGCGTCACTGGACATGTGACGCTGGTAATAAAAAGGGTCCGGGCGCATGTGCCCATAGCCAGTTCCACTATCTATCTAAGTGTGCCCGTGTGGTCATTATGTATGCGTGATGGCCCCTGGCCCTACCACATCACATTGTGCTGTGGACAGTGGACGCAAGCATGTCACCTCAGGCAGTGGGTAAGACCTTGAACATGTAGCATTGTCGTCCCCCCCTGTAAGCGTAAGCGGAGTGGGCTAGGCCGGCGTACGTCAGTCCAGCGCAGGGGTGTGTAGAATTAGCCCGGGGCCCAGGGCGTGGTTCAGTTTCGGCCTGGACAAGGAAGTCACCAATGCGTGTGTCTCTGTTGTAGTGTCGGCGCCACCCGGCCCGCAATTGACAATGTTGCAATGTAGCATGCACCCGGAGCGCGGTCTCGCATGAACGGAAAAATGAAGGAGCGCAAGACCGCTCGGGGTCTTGGCTCATACATGCCAAGTGTTGTGTGTATCTGCATTGCCACAGCATGAGCCAAATGCCTAGCCTTAATCGCAGCGCGAGTTCAGCCAGGCATGAACTCCACATCTGTGTCCACACTATCCTTACCATAGGCCTACACTCACGTGGCCGCCCACCTTCAACGGCCAACATCACAGTGTCGTTGTCAGGCTTGTGGACATGCGCAGACAGGCATGACAATGGTGTGCCATTGGAGTGCAAGTGATGCAACCGCGCAGCGTACACAAGTGAATAGGCTCGGGGGGAGGGAGGAGCAGCTGTGTGGCAACGTAACACACAGTGATGCCGCTCATTTGCCACATGCAAGAAATGTCAAACCTGAACCCCTAAGTCGCACACATCCCACCCCACACCCAACAAGCCACTTCACACTTCCTGAATGCAAGCAGATGACAAACTGACATTAGGGATGAAAGCTCCTTTGTCTGAACTATCAGGCGGTAACACATCTGCACATCCGACCTCGGAATTGCATGTGCCCGGCACCCCCTGACAGATACGATAGCAGTTGAGGATGACTCCCACACTACGCACAGCCCGACGACAGACCAACGTATACACACCCCACACACAGAAGTCCTTGCTTGGAGTTATCTTGCATGGTATGGCCTTCAAACTTACTCCCACACCATCCCAGGCGTACAACCATTGCACACGTAAAAAACTCATTGATCCGAGCTGTGGCATTTCATCCACAGAACTGGCACAGGTCAGAACAGTGCCGCTTCAACCAGGGCCACTAACGCAATGGCAGAACATCCCGTACACATGCACAACCCCTGTCACGTGGAACTGTACCGTGCACGTATGCTGCATTTACTGGGGGCACTGCCATTGGTAGTGCTGCAGGTCAGTTACCGGCTAAGCTTCCGCCTTGCCAACGTCACCTGCGTTCAGCCTGTGTTGCATTGTCGATCGTGCATATTTGAGTGGTCCATGGATGTCTGCCTATCCAACAGGACGGTAGCCGAACTGGATTTCGACATGTGTGTGCACCCCCTGTTGGCCCACGACCAGAAGTGTCACCGTGATACCCGTCTATGGGATGCCTGGATACTTGGCATACATGCTGGCAGCTGGACCTGGGAGATTGCAGAACTCCTCGTGTGCAGTGACCACATTGAGCAGCTCCCCTATTGGGCCGTAGTGCTAATTGGTGACAGGGGGTGGACGCAGCACATCTGTCCGGACCTGCTAATGGATAGCCTCACCGTCCTGTTCGATGAAGTCGACAATGACCTCATGTTGGAAAGGATTGCCTACGAAGCTGCAATCGCTTTCATGGACGTGTAACTACGTACCTGCAGCCACAACAGTTTGGAACCCATTGCACATGTCCTGACACCTTGTTGTGTCTTGGGGTTCTGGTCACATATCCCACGACAACAGTGGACATGGCTGCATTCGCCTGGACCCCGAATGCGTGAGCGGATAACCACGAGGGGTAATACACACCTGTGAAAGGTGAGGCACTCCCCCGGAGTGGACAGCGGCGCTTGGCAACGTTCCTCATTCTGACATACTGCTGCATTGGTCCGCATGTTGTGGCACTTATCTTGCCCGTACTGACACGCATATGCTAATAAAGTCTACGCACATTCACTTGTATTCAACTGTGATGTGAGTTGTTTTGCATGACGATGTGTGTCTCACTGCCTATCTGGGTCACGGACATACATGCGCATTGATAGCATTACCCACGGAGTACCATTTATGTGGAATGACTGTCCCTACATCCATCAATACTTTTGTGCTTAATTGATCAGGGCCATGACACATCAGTGTGAATTAGGATGTTTTATTCGCATTCAGTGGGGTGTTGAAGCTGGACCAGTACAGGGCCATGCAAACCCCACTTTACATTTTTGCCCCGTGGAGGGCCAGCCAGAGTCCTTTAGGGATTGACAGGTTCATCGGAAGAGGAAGACTTCAGTCCGCAGTGTGATTGCTAAGCCATTGGTATCCAATCCAAATATGGCAGTCAATGTCGAGGTCCAAGGTGAGTGTCGCTGAGTGTAACGGGGGACAGTGGAAGGTGTTATTCCAGGGCATGATGCAGAGGGCAGAACCAAGCTGAAACAGGCCATATGGCGGTGATGTATGCTACCACTTCAATCTTACCACCAAGCCAGATTCATCTTCATCTTTGTCCTCTGATGTGTCAGGTGCCTCACATGTGGGTGGTGGTGTTTAGTCTGCCGCACTGTGTAGCACTGACACTTCAGGGGGCAGAGATGTGGATGGAGTAGTAGCAGCAGCAGTCATCCGCGCCAGGCCGTGTGGCAGCAATGCCATGATGAGGATCTGCAGGGCATGGAAGATCCCAGCTACATCTCGCTGGTGTGCAGCCGTGGCAGGCAATCGTTCCGCATGCATCCGCTCCATGTTCTCCATGATCCTCCGCATGTGCCCCAGCTCCCGGCTGACATCGCTGGAGCCACTCTGACCAAACAGTTGTTCTTGTCTCCGAGTCATGACTCCAGCGATGTCAGCCATGGATTGTTGGAGAGCATGGAGTGGTCAGTGGCTGTCCATTGGGGACTGTAAGTGGACCCTGATGGGACTTAGACACCCATGTAAGGCATCTAGTTTGGCTGCCATGAGGTCGAACCCCACCCGCAGCTGATCAGCCATCTCCTCATGGCACCCTAACACACGGCGTTGGAATGCCATGTGGTGGTCGTGGGGGTCCTGGGAGAAAGCCGTGGTGGTGGGTGCTTCCTGCTGTGTGGTCTGTGCAGGGGGTGGGGTCTCCTCGATGCAGCTGGGCTGCCCTGCTCCTGGAGGTGGGGTGCCAAAGCTATCCATGTGCTGCTGGAGGGCGTCGGTGTCGATGTTGGGGAGGTCCTCTTCGTCATCAGTGCTGAGTTGTTGTGTCTGCTCTGCATGAGGTGTTGGTTCTCCCTCTGCAATGTGAAGGGGAGACGCAGATTGACACTGTGTTCACATGTATGTTCACGTATTGTACAAGTTTACTGATGGACTGCATGACAATGTACATTGTGAGTGTTTGTGAGGAGATGCCTATTTGATGCGGGACAGTTGGCATTTCTACACCATCAGGGATGTGAGGTTGTACTTGTCCATTGTCATCTCACAGTTTTCTGCTATGCCAAATGCGAATGGCCATTTTCTACACACAAGCGGCAGCAGTTGTGTCCTCTGTTCTGTTGTGAAAGTGTTGCAGTTTGTACCACTTTGTTGTCAATGTTGAGGTGCTCTGATTCTTATGTGTGTGTGCTGCATTGTGGGTAAGTTGCCCCTTCAGCTCCGATTTGGCTGGCCCTTCTCCCTTTCAGGCGGTGTGCCTTTCAATTCTGTGCCTATACAGTGCTGAGATGTTACAGACTTGGGTAAATTGGGCACTTGGTCGGAGTTGTGACTCTTGGGCATGGTTTGTCCACAGATGTGCTCTACTTAATTGTGCATGTGTGCCATTGTGCCCATCTCCCCCCGTCCCCCCAGTCCCTGGTCGTTACTCACCCTGTTGCTGTTGGCTCAGGTCATGTTGTGCAGTGTCCGGTCCACCAACTCCTGCCACCGTCTCCCCAATGATGATTCGGGTCACCATTTCCTCCATCTCATCCAGCTCCTGGTGTGTCGCTGGACTCCCACCTCCAGTCTGCATTGCTGCTCTCAGGTTGGCAGCGATTTTCAGCTTGGTTTTGCGCTTCACATCAGTCCAGCGCTTCTTGCAGTCATCCACTTCCCTTCTCTTCACTCCGACTGCATTCACCTTGGCCAAGATGGACTGCCATATTGTATTTTTAGTTGCCAATGTCACAGTGGAGGTGATGTACAGTTGGTGGTGGTGTTCTGTCACTTCCGTAATGAGGATCTGGTTTTCCTGCGTACTGAAAGGCGGGTTCCTCTTCTTCTTCTCCTTGCACTTCCCTGTCCCCGAGGTCCCAGGCTGGTCCTCCGTGGGGCTTGTGGGGTTCTGGTTGCCCTCTGTACTTGCTCCGGCTCCCTCCATGGCGCTTCGCAGTTGTTTGTGTTTTGTAGGTGGTTTTTTTTGCGGCTTTTATAGTGGGTTTTCCCGCCTGACTTGTGGGACTTGCAGGCCTGGTGCTGCTTATCGCTGGATTTTTTATCGCAGTTGGGCCCATCGCATGTTTTTTCACGTTAGGCTTTGGATTTTTATCGCCGTCCCGGTATTTTTATCGCAGACATTTGAGGTGTTATCGGGAAACTATCGCATGTTACCGCCGTGTTGAGAATGAGACGTTAACACAGAGTTATTTTCCCGCGATAGACGGCGATGTGAAAAATTGCGTTAGCCTATTTTGGCGATGTTTATCGCACGTTCTTGAGAATATCCCCCGAAGTTTCCAATCATTGATGAGCTAAGCATGGTCTCAAACTTAATGCATGCTTTCATTCACTTACGATTAAGAACAGAGTACGATGTTCTCTTCGGAGGAAATCATTTAATTGTGTTTGGTGACCTCCTGCAGCTAACCTCTATGAAAGGACAGCCTGTTTTTAAGACCCTTGTCCATGAAGAAACACGTAATACATATTGCTGAATTTCCAATACAAGGAACTGTTGAAATATGTGTCAAGTGTCTGATGAGGTATATGGAAATATTCAGAAGGGCATTAGAGTTGGAGTTCTGACCAAGGAAGGTAAGAGTACCATACAAAGTTGACTTATCAAAAAACTATTCTCCTCTAACAAGACACCAGCACAGCTCATGTTCAATTTGATTGAAGATGGAAAATCCATACTGTGTTTAATGCCTAAACTTCAAGTGTGCAGCAATTTCAATGAAGAAATACTGAAACTGGAAAAAAGGACATTTTTTAACTAACAGCTACTGACAAAATGGAGCACCAGGGAGTAACAATACTCCTGACTGAGAAACTGCAAGCAAAATTGGATTCTTTAGGAAAATCTGTATCTAGGACTGCTGGATTGGAAAAGTGTTTACGTGTTTGTCGAATATTTAGAGTCATTTTGCGGTGAAATTTAAATGTTGAGGAAGGCTTAGTAAATGGTGCTATGGGTAAAGTAATTGATTTAATTAATTTTCCAAATAGGAATGAAGTTGAATATGTAGCTGTAAAATTTGATCAGATTGATGGCATGAAACAGATTGGCCGATGTGTTGTATGGTTTTTGCTAGTGAAAGACTTATATGTGAGCCAGCACCAGGTCCCATTCTCTCTGGCGTATGTTATAACTATCCATAAATCGCAAGGTTTAAGTGTAGATGCAGCTTTTATTAATATTGGGAGTAGTGTATTCAAAGAAGGTATGTCGAAAGTTGTATATTATTGCAAGTTAAAACATTGTCCGGTTTGTTTTTAGTTGATTTTGATGAAACCAAAATTAGTGCTGATACTGGTTGTGTTAGAGAGTATAATCGATTGATAAGTGACTATGTTCCTCACTTAAGACAGTATCCTATTTATGAGAAACAGACAATCTGTCCTAAGTGCTAACTCAATAAGCAATCAATAGATGCTCTGCAATAGAAGCAAAAGAAAGATAAAGATAAGGATAAGAAGAATAAAAAACAGCAAAATGAAGGAGAAATCATAGGGTTTCAGTGGAAAATACAAATGTTATCAACTGCTATGCTAATGTAGTTCTGGATGTAGCCTTTTGTTTACCACATCTTGTAAATGCAATTGAGCATAAAGGAGACAGCAGGTTCTTCTCAGAACTATATCGTTGGCTGCAACGTTTAATAAGTGGTAGGACTGTACTACATTCTGCTTCAGGAATACGACATGAAGTGAACACTATCAGTGGATCTGTACTATTTTCTCAGAAAACTCAACAAGATGCACAAAAGTTTATTATGGTTATTCTTGGACTTTTGGAACAAGAAGAAGTGAATAATGAAGAATTATTTGGTCTAAGTTACAAATGGGATCATGATTGTGTGGATTGCTCTTTTAAATCTGCTACTAATTTAAATTCTGAAAGATTAATCTATTTAACGTTACCGGATTTGAAAACTGTACCATTTGACAACCTGATAAGAAATGCAAACCAGAACATGACCTGTACTAATTGTAGATCAGATTCTATGTCTATGTTACAGATACACAGAAGTGGCTAATACATTATATTGATGCTTCAATGATGTAGAGTAGATGGATCAAAAATAGAAACTGAAATTTTAAATTTTAAAGCCGGCCAAATTTCAATTACTAGAGAAACATACACACATTAGCTATCATTTTTCATGATAGAGTACATATAACTTCAGGACACTACACTGTGTACTTAAAAACTCTAAGTGGATGAACGGAATGCAATGATAGTAACCTGACATTTAAACATAAACTGCCTTTTAAACTTCCAAATTCATACTTTTTCTTTTTGCATGTAAAGTTCTAAGAAGGATTTCCCTTTAAAAAGTGGTTTACTGTGCTTGTACTGTATGGATTATCAGTCTTAAAGATATCATTCGGCCTACCAAGGGTAATGTCTTCAAAATGGACTTTTACATATGGATATTTGTGACATCTATTTTCATAAATGGACTATTTGAATTTCATACTATGTTTTTTTTGTGGATATGTTTATTTAAAGTAGTTGAGTAGCTACAAGTAAAATTAATTTTTAACGGTTTGTAGTGAGTGCATGCATATTATCATATATTTACAGTGTCATACTGTGCAAGTCTGTTTTTTTCCACAATCTATGTGATTGTTTTTTCCCCCGCTATTCAACAATGAAACTTCATACAGTACATTGTTTAAGGTGTACCGGTATGAAACTTGAGAACAACAAAAAAATAAAAATGAAATGTTTAAGATGCTGGGTTAATTGTTTTAGAGATTTGCAGCTCTGTAATGTTTCTTTAATAACAAGACTATTTATATTGCAGAAACATAAACTTTATTATAAAAATCTATACTGTTTTCTCTCTTTTATCACAGATCCAAGGAATGACTTATTGCAGTAATGTAGGTACCTAATTATATATTTGCCTATATAATATTTCCAAAAAGACGAAAATGCACACATTGATGCATACACTACGACACCTACTCTGTGAGGCCTTTGTTTTACAAATTAGAACTTTCTATCCTCTAGGCATAGGTTTAGAAATGTTCTAATAGCCCTAGAGTCCTCCATAGTGGGCCCTACCAGCCATTAAAGGCCTGCTTCGTTATTAAAGGCCCTCGACTTCGGCTCAGGCGTTTAACGCTGGCATGGGCCTTTAATAGCCTTTAGAGCCCGCTACAGTGGGCTCTAAGGCTATAGTAAAAGTGCAAACAATGGAATTGTATTGAAAAGAGTTGGATATTAAAAAAATCTACTGTTTTAAAACAGTAGGAAAAAAAGAAAAAAATTACCAATGAAGACTCTTCTGTTTCTTGAACATGATAATGTCCTCATATAACCACTATTTTAACGTCAATGCAGGTTGATGGAGTTTTAATGTTCATAGACGGTTGGCTGAGAGTATATGTTCCTACTTCTTCATTACTTGAGGAACTTTCAGTCTGTTTTAGAACTGTAACATAAGACATTTATGGTTCCTGTTTATGTGTTTTGAGGATGATGATGTGGCAAAGCAAACAAAAAAAAATTAACAATGGTGTCTTTTCACCTTCTCCAACATTGTGATACAAGCTCAAGGCACTTGGAACAATGAACGACCATTTCTTTAACCTCAGTGCAGGTTGGTGGAATGTTAATATTTGCTGAAGATTGGCTGAGTGTAGAGGACAATGCTCCTGCGTTAGTAGAGGATATTTGTCTCTCCTTCATAACTCTTAAATAAGCACGCTCATGGTTGCTCTTGATGGATAATGTATTGTAACTGTTCTTTTTCATAGTACCTCTGGAAAGCTGTTTCCCACAAAGCAACAATGGCTTTCTTCTCTCTAGAAGGTACAACAAAACAGTTCCATAGGTTCAAAGTGACTGTTTTGGATGTGGTTTTCTCAAACTTTGGGTGGGTTTGAACAGGATCCAATACAAATGAAGCATTCACTTTTATTATTGAATGACTGTGAATTCCGTTGCATATCCTCATATTCGTACAATGATAAAAAAGCTCATTTCACCAGGAAATTGAAAAACATTACACAAGTTTTAAATATGTTATAATATATATATATATATATATATATATATATATATATATATATATATATATATATATATATTCACTGAAAAAAACACAGGTTTCAGGGACGTTATAGTTAGTTGGACATTTACTCGTACAAAACCAGAGAAATTTGGCCGTTATAGTTAGTTGAGCTAACTATAACTCGCGCCCCGCAATGCACTGCTGATGATGTCACATATTACATCACTCATGACATGGTCAGTGACATCACTGATGATATCACTGATGACATCTCAAATGAGATCACTGATGACATCACTGATGACATCATCCAGTGACTGTGTGTTTCTGTAGTTTAAATATGTTTTATACATATATATGCCAAGGTGTATTGAAGAATGAGTGGGTGTATGAGTGTCTGTATGGATGATTTAGTAGGTGCGTGACTGACTGTATAAGTGAGTGATTAAACGTGTCTTACTGAATGCATGGGTTAGTGACTAAACTGTGTGAATGTCTGTATCAGTCTGTCAGTTGGTGTGTAAGCGGCTGCATGGGTTAGTGAGTAGCTACATGACTGTCTATATGGGTTATTAATTGGTTGTTTGTGTATCTGTATGGGTGCCTGAGTATCTGTGTGGGTGGGTGTGACTCTGTGCGTAGATGTGTGAGTGGGTGATTCACTGGGTGTATGGGTTCAACAGTGCATCTGTGAAGGGCTGTATGGGTGGGTGAGTGTGTGTATAGGTGTGTTGGTGAGTGAATGGATGTCTCAGTGGTACATGTGTGAGTAACTATATATGTGAAATGCAGTATATGTGAGTGTTGGACTATATAAATGACTATATGTGAGAGAAGTGATTGTGAGAGTGGCTGTATGGATGAGTGTGTGCTTGGGTCAGTGATTGTATAAGAGAATAAGTATGTGTTAATATCTGTATGAATAAATGAGGTGGTGTGTGTATAACTGTGTAGGTGAGTAAATGGGAGTGTGATTGATTCTTTGCATGACTGACTATGTGTGTGAGTAACTCTATGGGTGAGTGGCGGTGTGTGAATGTCTGTATAGGTGTATGAGTACATATGATAGTGCTGTATAGATGAGTGACTGCATGGATGAGTGACTGTATGCCTGAATGAGTAGATGTGTGTGTATTCCTAGGAATCAGTGAGTAGGTATGTAGTAACTGGTATTGGTGTGTCTATGGTTTCGAGAATGGCAGTCTGTATTTTAGAGTGGATGTATCAAAGTTTATATTAGGGTGTGAGGAGGTGCATCAAATTATCATGTGGATGATGTCATCAGTGATGTCATCAGTGATGTCATTTGAGATGTCATCAGTGATGTCACTGACCATGTCATGAGTGATGTAATATGTTACGTCACCAGCAGTGCATTGCGGGGGCACGAGTTATAGTTAGCTCAACTAACTATAACGGCCAAATTTCTCTGGTTTTATACGAGTAAATGTCCAACTAACTATAACGTCCCTGAAACCTGTGGTCTTTTCAGTGAATTTCTAAGGTTTTTTAAATGCTAATTTCTAACTATAACATCCCTGAAACCAATGGTTTTTTCTGTGAATTTCAAAGGTTTTTTAAATGCTAATTTCTAACTATAATGTCCCTGAAACCTATGTTTTTTTAGTGAATTTCAAAGGTTTTTAAATGCTAATTTCTAACTATAACGTCCCTGAAACCTATGTTTTTTTAGTGAATTTCAAAGGTTTTTTAAATGCTAATTTCTACCTATGCCTACATAGGTAGGACATGTGCAGAAAGAGGAAGAAAGGCGCAGAAAGAAGCAAGAGAAGTGCAGAAAGAGGTAAGAGAGGTGCAGAAAGAGGAAGAAAGGTACAAAAAGAAGCAAGAGAAATGCAGAAAGAGGCAACAGAAGCCAAGAAAGAGGAAGAAAGGTGCAGAAAGAAGCAAGAGATGTGCAGAAAGAACCAACAGAGGTGCAGAAAGAGGCCTACTTTGACTGTACCTTACAACAAACTCATACAAAGTACCCTAATCAGTAATCCTTCTCCGAAGATGTCTTAAACCTCACTTTTCTCTTGAAGGTTCATTATTAATCGACTGCTCAGAATGTTAGGCCTACCAAATATAAAACAGCAATCCTAAGCATATCACTGTTGGAAGTCTGACCATGTTTGTGAAGGTATGCATGCTTGTCTATGCTTTTACCTAGTGACATGTTAAATGAAAATAAACATACAAACACTTGAATACCTGTGTTTCAAACAGCATACTCTGTAAATTTGTGTAAAAAAAGGTGTATGCATTTCTTTCTGCTCACAATACAGGACACATGGGTATTCAATAGTATATTTGAAGGGCTCTATAACACATATATACATAAGACATGTCTGCCTGTGCCACCGAATGACGGAGCAGAACTGAGAAAATTTGACCACCTATAGGAGAAGTTACCCGCTTTTTAAGCTACCATCTTCAGATGCATAACACGTGTAAGAATACATATACAAGTAGACATATACCTCAGTCACAAGAGCACGCAGACCTTTAAACTTGACAGCTTGCACTTCCCATTTGAGTACAGAAAGAGGCGAGAGATGTTCAGAAAGAAGCAAGAGAGTTGCAGAAACAGGCAAAAGAGGTGCAGAAAGAGGGAACAGGGTGCAGACAGAGGCAAGAAAGGTGCAGAAAGAGGGAAGAGGGGTGTAGAAATTTGCAAGTGAGGTGCAGGAAAAAACAAGAGCAGTGCAGAAAGAACCAACAAAGGTGCAGAAGGAGACAAGAGAACTGCAAAAAGAGGCAAGAGAGTTGCAGAAACAGGCACGAGAGGTGCAGAAAAAGGGAACAGGGGCGCAGAAAGAGGCAAGAGAGGTGCAGAGAGAGGGAAGAATGGTGCAAAAAGAGGCAAGAGAAGTGCAGAACGAAGCAACAGAGGTGCAGAAAGAGGCAAGAGGGGTACAGAAAGAGGCAAGAGAAGTGCAGAAAGAAGCAACAGAGGTGCAGAAAGAGGCAAGAGAGGTGCAGAAATAGGGAAGAGGGTGCAAAAAGAGGCAAGAACAGTGCAGAAATCACCAACAGAGGTGCAGAAAGAAGCAAGAGAAGTACAGAAAGAAGCAACAGAGGTGCAGAAAGAGGCAAGAGGGGTACAGAAAGAGGCAAGAGAAGTGCAGAAAGAAGCAACAGAGGTGCAGAGAGAGGCAAGAGAGGTGCAGAAATAGGGAAGAGGGTGCAAAAAGAGGCAAGAACAGTGCAGAAAGCACCAACAGAGGTGCAGAAAGAAGCAAGAGAAGTACAGAAAGAAGCAACAGAGGTGCAGAAAGAGGCAAGAGAGGTGCAGAAAAAGGCAAGAGGGGTGCAGAAAGAAGCAACGGGGGTACAGAAGAAGGCAATAGAAGTGCAGAAAGAGGCAAGAGAGTGGCAGAAAGAGGCAAGAGGAGTGCAGAAAGAAGCGAGAGAGGTGTAAAAAGCAACCGAAATGCAGAAAGAAGCAACATAGGTGCAGAAAGAGGCAAGAGGGGTGCAGAAAGAGGCAAGAGAAGTGCAGAAGGAAGCAACAGAGGTGCAGAAAGAGGCAAGAAAAGTGCAGAAAGAAGGAAGAGAGTTGCAGACAGAAGCAAGAGCAGTGCAGAAAGAACCAACAGAGGTGCAGAAAGAGGCAAGAGGGGTGAAGAAAGAGGCAAGAGAAGTGCAGAAAAAAGCAAAAGAGGTGTAAAAGAGGCAATAGGGGTGCAGAAATTTGCAAGAGAGGAGCAGAAAGAGGCACGAGAGGTACACACAGAGGCATGAGGTGTGTAGAAATTTACAAGAGAGGTGCAGAAAGAAGCAAGAGGAGTGCAGAAAGAAGCAACAGAGGTGCAGAAAGAGGGAACAGGGGTACAGACAGAGGCAAGAGAGGTGCAGAAAGAACCAACAGAGGTGCAGAAAGAGGCAAGAGGGGTGCAGAAAGAGGCAAGAGGGGTGCAGAAAGAGGCAAGAGAATTGCAGAAAAAAGCAAAAGAGGTGTAGAAAGAGGCCAGAGGGGTGCAAAAAGAGGCAAGAGAGGAGCAGAAAGAGGCAAGAGAGGTGCACACAGAGGCACGAGGTGTATAGAAATTTGCAAGAGAGATGCAGAAAGAAGCAAGAGAAGTGTAGAAAGAAGCAACAGAGGTGAAGAAAGAAGCAAGAGGGGTGAAGAAAGAAGCAAGAGAAATGCAGAAAGAAGCAACAGCGATGCAGAAAGGAGCAAGAGGAGTGCAGACAGAGGCAAGAGAGGTATAGAAAAAAGGAAGAGGGGTATAGAAAGAGGCAAGAGGGATGCAGAAATTTGCAAGACAGGTGCAGAAAGAAACAAGAGCAGTACAGAAACAACCAAGAGAGGTGCAGAAAGAGGCAAGAGGGGTGCAGAAAGAGGCAAGAGAAGTGCAGAAAGAAGCAACAGAGGTTCAGAAAGAAGCAAAAAAACTATAGAAAGAGGCAAGAGAGTTGCCAAAACAGGCAAGAGATGTGCAGAAAGAGGGAACAGGGATACATAAAGAGGCAAGAGAGGTACAGAAAGAGTGAAGAGAGGTGTAGATAGAGGGAAGAAGGGTGCAGAAAGAGGCAAGAGAGTTGCAGAAACAGGCAAGAGAGGTGCAGAAAGAGGCAAGAGGGGTACAGAAAGAGGCAAGAGAAGTGCAGAAAAAAGCAAAAGAGGTAAGAAAGAGGCAAGAGGGATGCAGAAAGAAGCAATAGAAGTGCAGTAAGAAGCAACAGAGGTGCAGAAAGAGGCAAGAGGAGTGCAGACAGAGGCAAGAGAGGTACAGAAAAAGTGGTGCAGAAAGAGGCAAGAGGGGTGCAGGCAGAGGCACGAGGTGTGTAGAAATTTGCAAGAGAGGTGCAGAAAGAAGCAAGAGAAGTATAGAAAGAAGCAACAGAGGTGCAGAAAGAGGCAAGAGGGGTGCAGAAAGAAGCAAGAGAAGTGCAGAAAGAAGCAACAGAGGTGAAGAAAGAGGGAACAGGGGTGCAGACAGAGGCAAGAGAGGTGCAGAAAGGACCAACAGAGGTGCAGAAAGAGGCAAGAGGGGTCCAGAAAGAGGCAAGAGGGGTGCAGAAAGAGGCAAGAGAGGTGCAGAAAGAGGCAAGAGAAGTGCATAAAAAAGCAAAAGAGGTGTAGAAAGAGGTAGGAGGGGTGCAGAAAGAGGCAAGAGAGGAGCAGAAAGAGGTAAGAAAGGTGCACACAGAGGCACGAGGTGTGTAGAAATTTGCAAGAGAGGTGCAGAAAGAAGCAAGAGAAGTGTTGAAAGAAGCAACAGAGGTGCAGAAAGAGGCAATAGGGATGAAGAAAGAAGCAAGAGAAGTGCAGAAAGAAGCAACAGAGGTGCAGAAAGAGGCAAGAGGAGTGCAGACAGAGGCAAGAGAGGTGCATAAAGAAGGAAGAGGGGTATAGAAAGGGGCAAGCGGGGTGCAGAAATTTGCAAGACAGGTGCAGAAAGAAACAAGAGCAGTACAGAAACAACCAAGAGATGTGCAGAAAGAGGCAAGAGGGGTGCAGAAAGAGGCAAGAGAAGAGCAGAAATAAGCAACAGAGGTGCAGAAAGAGGCAAAAGAACTATAGAAAGAGGCATGAGAGTTGCCGAAACAGGCAAGAGATGTGCAGAAAGAGGGAACAGGGGTGCAGAAAGAGGCAAGAGAGGTGCAGAAGAGAGGTGTAGAAAGAGGGAAGAAGGGTGCAGAAAGAGGCAAGAGAGTTGCAGAAACAGGCCAGAGAGGTGCAGAAAGAGGCAAGAGGGGTACAGAAAGAGGCAAGAGAAGTGCAGAAAAAAGCAAAAGAGGCAAGAGGGGTGCAGAAAGAGGCAAGAGAGGAGCAGAAAGAGGCAAGAGAGGTGCACACAGAGGCACGAGGTGTATAGAAATTTGCAAGAGAGGTGCAGAAAGAAGCAAGAGAAGTGTAGAAAGAAGCAACAGAGGTGCAGAAAGAGGCCAGCTGGGTGAAGAAAGAAGCAACAGAAGTGCAGAAAGAAGAAACAGAGGTGCAGAAAGAGGCAAGAGGAGTGCAGACAGAGGCAAGAGAGGTGTAGAAAAAAGGAAGAGGGGTATAGAAAGAGGCAAGAGGGATGCAGAAATTTGCAAGACAGGTGCAGAAAGAAACAAGAGCAGTACAGAAACAACCAAGAGAGGTGCAGAAAGATGCAAGAGGGGTGCAGAAAGAGGCAAGAGAAGTGCAGAAAGAAGCAACAGAGGTGCAGAAAGAAACAAAAGAACTATAGAAAGAGGCAAGAGAGTTGCGGAAACAGGCAAGAGATGTGCAGAAAGAGGGAACAGGGATGCATAAAGAGGCAAGAGAGGTACAGAAAGAGGGAAGAGAGGTTTAGAAAGAGGGAAGAAGGGTGCAGAAAGAGGCAAGAGAGTTGCAGAAACAGGCAAGAGAGGTGCAGAAAGAGGCAAGAGGGGTACAGAAAGAGGCAAGAGAAGTGCAGAAAAAAGCAAAAGAGGTACAGAAAGAGGCAAGAGGGGTGCAGAAAGAGGCAAAAGAGGAGCAGAAAGAGGCAAGAGAGCTGCACGCAAAGGCACGAGGGGTGCAGAAATTTGTAAGCGAGGTGCAGAAAGAAGCAAGAGAAGTACAGAAAGAGGCAAGAGAGGTGCAGAAAGAAGCAAGAGAAGTGCAGAAAGAAGCAACAGAGGTGCAGAAAGAGGCAAGAGGAGTGCAGACAGAGGCAAGAGAGGTGCAGAAAAAGTGGTGGAGAAAGAGGCAAGAGGGGTGCAGTCAGAGGCACGAGGTGTGTAGAAATTTGCAAGAGATGTGCAGAAAGAAGCAAGAGAAGTGTAGAATGAAGCAACAGAGGTGCAGAAAGAGGCAAGAGGGGTGCAGAAAGAAGCAAGAGAAGTGCAGAAAGAAGCAACAGAGGTCAAGATAGAGGGAACAAGGGTGCAGAAAGAGGCAAGAGAGGTGCAGAAAGGACCAACAGAGGTGCAGAAAGAGGCAAGAGGGGTCCAGAAAGAGGCAAGAGGGGTGCAGAAAGAGGCAAGAGAATTGCATAAAAAGCAAAAGAGGTATAGAAAGAGGTAGGAGGGGTGCAGAAAGAGGCAAGAGAGGAGCAGAAAGAGGCAAGAAAGGTGCACACAGAGGCACGAGGTGTGTAGAAATTTGCAAGAGAGTTGCAGAAAGAAGCAAGAGAAGTGTTGAAAGAAGCAACAGAGGTGCAGAAAGAGGCAATAGGGATGAAGAAAGGAGCAAGAGAAGTGCAGAAAGAAGCAACAGAGGTGCAGAAAGAGGCAAGAGGAGTGCAGACAGAGGCAAGAGAGGTGCATAAAAAGGAAGAGGGGTATAGAAAGAGGCAAGAGGGGTGCAGAAATTTGCAAGACAGGTGCAGAAAGAAACAAGAGCAGTACAGAAACAACCAAGAGATGTGCAGAAAGAGGCAAGAGGGGTGCAGACAGAGGCAAGAGAAGAGCAGAAAGAAGCAACAGAGGTGCAGAAAGAGGCAAGAGAGTTGCCGAAACAGGCAAGAGATGTGCAGAAAGAGGGAACAGGGGTGCAGAAACGGGCAAGAGAGGTGCAGAAGAGAGGTGTAGAAAGAGGGAAGAAGGGTGCAGAAAGAGGCAAGAGAGTTGCAGAAACAGGCAAGAGAGGTGCAGAAAGAGGCAAGACGGGTGCAGAAAGATGCAAGAGATGAGCAGAAAGAGGCAAGAGAGGTGCAAACAAAGGCACGAGAGGTGCAGAAATTTGCAAGAGAGGTACAGAAAAAGGGAACAGGGACGCAGAAAGAGGCAAGAGAGGTACAGAGAAAGGGAAGAATTGTTCAGAAAGAAGCAAGAGGAGTGCAGAAAGAAGCAACAGAAGTGCAGAAAAAGCAAGAAAATTGCAGAACGAAGCAACAGAGGTGCAGAAAGAGGCAGGAAGGGTACAGAAAGAGGCAAGAGAAATGCAGAAAGAAGCAACAGAGGTGCAGAAAGAGGCACAAGAGGTGCAGAAATAGGGAAGAGGGGTGCAGAAAGAGGCAAGAACAGTGCAGAAAGCACCAATAAAGCTGCAGAAAGAAGCAAGAGAAGTACAGAAAGAAGCAAGAGAGGTGCAGAAAGAGGCAAGAGGTGTGCAGAAAAAGGTAAGAGGGTGCAGAAAGAAGCAACGGAGGTACAGAATAAGGCAAGACAAGTGCAGAAAGAGGCAAGAGAGTGGCAGAAAGAGGCAAGAGGAGTGGAGAAAGAAGCAAGAGAGGTGTTGAAAAAAGCAACAGAGATGTAGAAAGAAGCAACAAAGGTGCAGAAAGAGGGCAGAGGGGTGCAGAAAGAAGCAACAGAAGTGCAGAAAGAAGAAACAGAGGTGCAGAAAGAGGCAAGAGGAGTGCAGACAGAGGCAAGAGAGGTGTAGAAAAAAGGAAGAGGGGTATAGAAAGAGGCAAGAGGGATGCAGAAATTTGCAAGACAGGTGCAGAAAGAAACAAGAGCAGTACAGAAACAACCAAGAGAGGTGCAGAAAGAGGCAAGAGGGGTGCAGAAAGAGGCAAGAGAAGTGCAGAAAGAAGCAACAGAGGTGCAGAAAGAAGCAAAAGAACTATATAAAGAGGCAAGAGAGTTGCCGAAACAGGCAAGAGATGTGCAGAAAGAAGGAACAGGGATGCATAAAGAGGCAAGAGAGGTACAGAAAGAGGGAAGAGAGGTTTAGAAAGAGGGAAGAAGGGTGCAGAAAGAGGCAAGAGAGTTGCAGAAACAGGCAAGAGAGGTGCAGAAAGAGGCACGAGGGGTACAGAAAGAGGCAAGAGAAGTGCAGAAAAAAGCAAAAGAGGTACAGAAAGAAGCAAGAGGGGTGCAGAAAGAGGCAAAAGAGGAGCAGAAAGAGGCAAGAGAGCTGCACGCAAAGGCACGAGGGGTGCAGAAATTTGTAAGCGAGGTGCAGAAAGAAGCAAGAGAAGTGGAGAAAGAAGCAACAGAGGTACAGAAAGAGGCAAGAGAGGTGCAGAAAGAAGCAAGAGAAGTGCAGAAAGAAGCAACAGAGGTGCAGAAAGAGGCAAGAGGAGTGCAGACAGAGGCAAGAGAGGTGCAGAAAAAGTGGTGGAGAAAGAGACAAGAGGCGTGCAGTCAGAGGCACGAGGTGTGTAGAAATTTGCAAGAGACGTGCAGAAAGAAGCAAGAGAAGTGTAGAATGAAGCAACAGAGGTGCAGAAAGAGGCAAGAGGGGTGCAGAAAGAAGCAAGAGAAGTGCAGAAAGAAGCAACAGAGGTCAAGAAAGAGGGAACAAGGGTGCAGAAAGAGGCAAGAGAGGTGCAGAAAGGACCAACAGAGGTGCAGAAAGAGGCAAGAGGGGTCCAGAAAGAGGCAAGAGGGGTGCAGAAAGAGGCAAGAGAATTGCATAAAAAGCAAAAGAGGTGTAGAAAGAGGTAGGAGGGGTGCAGAAAGAGGCAAGAGAGGAGCAGAAAGAGGCAAGAAAGGTGCACACAGAGGCACGAGGTGTGTAGAAATTTGCAAGAGAGGTGCAGAAAGAAGCAAGAGAAGTGTTGAAAGAAGCAACAGAGGTGCAGAAAGAGGCAATAGGGATGAAGAAAGAAGCAAGAGAAGTGCAGAAAGAATCAACAGAGGTGCAGAAAGAGGCAAGAGGAGTGCAGACAGAGGCAAGAGAGGTGCATAAAAAAGGAAGAGGGGTATAGAAAGAGGCAAGAGGGGTGCAGAAATTTGCAAGACAGGTGCAGAAAGAAACAAGAGCAGTACAGAAACAACCAAGAGATGTGCAGAAAGAGGCAAGAGGGGTGCAGAAAGAGGCAAGAGAAGAGCAGAAAGAAGCAACAGAGGTGCAGAAAGAGGCAAGAGAGTTGCCGAAACAGGCAAGAGATGTGCAGAAAGAGGGAACAGGGATGCAGAAACGGGCAAGAGAGGTGCAGAAGAGAGGTGTAGAAAGAGGGAAGAAGGGTGCAGAAAGAGGCAAGAGAGTTGCAGAAACAGGCAAGAGAGGTGCAGAAAGAGGCAAGAGGGGTACAGAAAGAGGCAAGAGAAGTGCAGAAAAAAGCAAAAGAGGTGCAGAAAGAGGCAAGACGGGTGCAGAAAGATGCAAGAGATGAGCAGAAAGAGGCAAGAGAGGTGCAAACAAAGGCACGAGAGGTGCAGAAATTTGCAAGAGAGGTACAGAAAAAGGGAACAGGGACGCAGAAAGAGGCAAGAGAGGTACAGAGAAAGGGAAGAATTGTTCAGAAAGAAGCAAGAGGAGTGCAGAAAGAAGCAACAGAAGTGCAGAAAAAAGCAAGAAAATTGCAGAACGAAGCAACAGAGGTGCAGAAAGAGGCAGGAAGGGTACAGAAAGAGGCAAGAGAAATGCAGAAAGAAGCAACAGAGGTGCAGAAAGAGGCACAAGAGGTGCAGAAATAGGGAAGAGGGGTGCAGAAAGAGGCAAGAACAGTGCAGAAAGCACCAATAAAGCTGCAGAAAGAAGCAAGAGAAGTACAGAAAGAAGCAACAGAGGTGCAGAAAGAGGCAAGAGGTGTGCAGAAAAAGGTAAGAGGGTGCAGAAAGAAGCAACGGAGGTACAGAAGAAGGCAAGACAAGTGCAGAAAGAGGCAAGAGAGTGGCAGAAAGAGGCAAGAGGAGTGGAGAAAGAAGCAAGAGAGGTGTAGAAAAAAGCAACAGAGATGCAGAAAGAAGCAACAAAGGTGCAGAAAGAGGGCAGAGGGGTGCAGAAAGAAGCAACAGAAGTGCAGAAAGAAGAAACAGAGGTGCAGAAAGAGGCAAGAGGAGTGCAGACAGAGGCAAGAGAGGTGTAGAAAAAAGGAAGAGGGGTATAGAAAGAGGCAAGAGGGATGCAGTAATTTGCAAGACAGGTGCAGAAAGAAACAAGAGCAGTACAGAAACAACCAAGAGAGGTGCAGAAAGAGGCAAGAGGGGTGCAGAAAGAGGCAAGAGAAGTGCAGAAAGAAGCAACAGAGGTGCAGAAAGAAGCAAAAGAACTATAGAAAGAGGCAAGAGAGTTGCCGAAACAGGCAAGAGATGTGCAGAAAGAGGGAACAGGGATGCATAAAGAGGCAAGAGAGGTACAGAAAGAGGGAAGAGAGGTTTAGAAAGAGGGAAGAAGGGTGCAGAAAGAGGCAAGAGAGTTGCAGAAACAGGCAAGAGAGGTGCAGAAAGAGGCAAGAGGGGTACAGAAAGAGGCAAGAGAAGTGCAGAAAAAAGCAAAAGAGGTACAGAAAGAGGCAAGAGGGGTGCAGAAAGAGGCAAGAGAGGAGCAGAAAGAGGCAAGAGAGGTGCACACAAAGGCATGAGGTGTATAGAAATTTGCAAGAGAGGTGCAGAAAGAAGCAAGAGAAGTGTAGAAAGAAGCAACAGAGGTGCAGAAAGAGGCAAGAGGGGTGAAGAAAGAAGCAAGAGAAGTGCAGAAAGAAGCAACAGAGGTGCAGAAAGAGGCAAGAGGAGTGCAGACAGATGCAAGAGAGGTGTAGAAAAAAGGAAGAGGGGTATAGAAAGAGGCAAGAGGGATGCAGAAAGAGGCAAGATAGTTGCAGAAAGAAACAAGAGCAGTACAGAAACAACCAAGAGATGTGCAGAAAGAGGCAAGAGGGGTGCAGAAAGAGGCAAGAGAAGTGCAGAGAGAAGCAACAGAGGTGCAGAAAGAGGTAAAAGAACTGTAGAAAGAGGCAAGAGAGTTGCCGAAACAGGCAAGAGATGTGTAGAAAGAGGGAACAGGGGTGCAGAAAGAGGCAAGAGAGGTGCAGAAAGAGGGAAGAGAGGTATAGAAAGAGGGAAGAAGGGTGCAGAAAGAGGCAAGAGAGTTGCAGAAACAGGCAAGAGAGGTGCAGAAAGAGGCAAGAGGGGTACAGAAAGAGGCAAGAGAAGTGCATAAAAAAGCAAAAGAGATGCAGAAAGAGGCAAGAGGGGTGCACAAAGAGGCAAAAGAAGAGCAGAAAGAGGCAAGAGAGGTGCACACAAAGGCACGAGGGGTGCAGAAATTTGTAAGACAGGTGCAGAAAGAAGCAAGAGAAGTGTAGAAAGAAGCAACAGAGGTGCAGAAAGAGGCAGGAGAGGTGCAGAAAGAAGCAAGAGAGGTGCTGAAAGAGGCAACAGAGGTGCTGAAAGAGGCAAGAGGAGTGCAGACAGAGGCAAGAGAGGTGCAGAAAAAGGGGTGCAGAAAGAGGCAAGAGGGGTGCAGACAGACGCACAAGGTGTGTAGAAATTTGCAAGAGAGTTGCAGAAAAAAGCAAAAGAGGTGTAGAAAGAGGCAAGAGGGGTGCAGAAAGAGGCAATAGAGGAGCAGAAAGAGGCAAGAAAGGTTCACACAGAGGCACAAGGTGTGTAGAAATTTGCAAGAGAGGTGCAGAAAGAAGCAAGAGAAGTGTAGAAAGAAGCAACAGAGGTGCAGAAAGAGGCAAGAGGTGTGCAGTTAGAGGCAAGAGAAGTGCATAAAAAAGGAAGAGGCAAGAGGGGTGCAGAAATTTGCAAGCCAGTTGCAGAAAGAAACAAGAGCAGTACAGAAACAACCAAGAAATGTGCAGAAAGAGGCAAGAGGGGAGCAGAAAGATGCAAGAGAAGTGCAGAAAGACGCAACAGAGGTGCAGAAAGAGGCAAAAGAACTGTAGAAAAGGCAAGAGAGTTGCCGAAACAGGCAAGAGATGTGCAGAAAGAGGCAAGAGAGGAGCAGAAAGAGGCAAGTAAAGTGCACACAAAGGCACGAGGGGTGCAGAAATTTGCATGAGAGGTGCAGAAATAAGCAAGAGAAGTGCAGAAAGAAGCAACAGAATTGCAGAAAGAGGCAAGAGGGGTACAGAAAAAAGCAAGAGAAGTGCAAAAATAAGCAACAGAGGTGCACAAAGAGGCAAGAGGAGTGCAGACAGAGGCAAGAGAGGTGCAGAAAAAGGGGTGCAGAAAGAGGCAAGAGGGGTGCAGAAATTTGCAAGACAGGTTCAGAAAGAAACAAGAGCAGTACATAAACAACCAAGAGAGGTGCAGAAAGAGGCAAGAGGGGTGCAGAACGAGGCAAGAAAAGTGCAGAAAGAAGCAACAGAGGTGCAGAAAGAAGCAAAAGAACTCTAGAAAGAGGCAAGAGAGTTGCCGAAACAGGCAAGAGATGTGCAGAAAGAGGGAACAGGGATGCATAAAGAGGCAAGAGAGGTACAGAAAGAGGGAAGAGAGGTGTAGAAAGAGGGAAGAAGGGTGCAGAAAGAGGCAAGAGAGTTGCAGAAACAGGCAAGAGAGGTGCAGAAAGAGGCAAGAGGGGTACAGATAGAGGCAAGAGAAGTGCAGAAAAAAGCAAAAGAGGTACAGAAAGAGGCAAGAGGGGTGCAGAAAGAGGCAAAAGAGGAGCAGAAAGAGGCAAGAGAGCTGCACGCAAAGGCACGAGGGGTGCAGAAATTGGTAAGAGAGGTGCAGAAAGAAGCAAGAGAAGTGCAGAAAGAAGCAACAGAGGTACAGAAAGAGGCAATAGGGGTGCAGAAAGAAGCAAGAGAAGTGCAGAAAGAAGCAACAGAGGTGCAGAAAGAGGTAAGAGGAGTGCATACAGAGGCAAGAGAGGTGCAGAAAAAGTGGTGCAGAAAGAGGCAATAAGGGTGCAGGCAGAGGCACGAGGTGTGTAGAAATTTGCAAGAGAGGTTTAGAAAGAAGCAAGAGAAGTGTAGAAAGAAGCAACAGAGGTGCAGAAAGAGGCAAGAGGGGTACAGAAAGAAGCAAGAGAAGTGCAGAAAGAAGCAACAGAGGTGAAGAAAGAGGGAACAGAGGTGCAGACAGAGGCAAGAGAGGTGCAGAAAGGACCAACAGAGGTGCAGAAAGAGGCAAGAGGGGTCCAGAAAGAGGCAAGAGGGGTGCAGAAAGAGGCAATCAAGGTGCAGAAAGAGGCAATAAAGGTGCACACAGAGACACGAGGTGTGTAGAAATTTGCAAGAGAGGTGCAGAAAGAAGCAAGAGAAGTGTTGAAAGAAGCAACAGAGGTGCAGAAAGAGGCAATAGGGATTAAGAAAGCAGCAAGAGAAGTGCAGAAAGAAGCAACAGAGGTGCAGAAAGAGGCAAGAGGAGTGCAGACAGAGGCAAGAGAGGTGCATAAAAAGGAAGAGGGGTATAGAAAGACGCAAGAGGGTGCAGAAATTTGCAAGACTGGTGCAGAAAGAAACAAGAGCAGTACAGAAACAACCAAGGGATGTGCAGAAAGAGGCAAGAGGGGTGCAGAAAGAGGCAAGAGAAGAGCAGAAAGAAGCAACAGAGGTGCAGAAAGAGGCAAAAGAACTATAGAAAGAGGCAAGAGAGTTGCCGAAACAGGCAAGAGATGTGCAGAAAGAGGGAACAGGGGTGCAGAAAGGGGCAAGAGAGGTGCAGAAGAGAGGTGTAGAAAGAGGGAAGAAGGGTGCAGAAAGAGGCAAGAGAGTTGCAGAAACAGGCAAGAGAGGTGCAGAAAGAGGCAAGAGGGGTACAGAGAGAGGCAAGAGAAGTGCAGAAAAAAGCAAAAGAGGTGCAGAAAGAGGCAAGAGGGGTGCAGAAAGATGCAAGAGATGAGCAGAAAGAGGCAAGAGAGGTGCAAACAAAGGCACGAGAGGGGCAGAATTTTGCAAGAAAGGTACAGAAAAAGGGAACAGGGACGCAGAAAGAGGCAAGAGAGGTACAGAGAAAGGGAAGAATTGTTCAGAAAGAGGCAAGAGGAGTGCAGCAAGAAGCAAGAAAAGTGCAGAACGAAGCAACAGAGGTGCAGAAAGAGGCAGGAAGGGTACAGAAAAAGGCACGAGAAATGCAGAAAGAAGCAACAGAGGTGCAGAAAGAGGCACAAGAGGTGCAGAAATAGGGAAAAGGGGTGCAAAAAGAGGCAAGAACGGTGCAGAAAGCACCAATAAAGCTGCAGAAAGAAGCAAGAGAAGTACAGAAAGAAGCAACAGAGGTGCAGAAAGAGGCAAGAGGTGTGCAGAAAAAGGTAAGAGGGTGCAGAAAGAAGCAACGGAGGTACAGAAGAAGGCTAGACAAGTGCAGAAAGAGGCAGGAGAGTGGCAGATAGAGGCAAGAGGAGTGGAGAAAGAAGCAAGAGAGGTATAGAAAAAAGCAACAGAAATGCAGAAAGAAGCAACAAAGGTGCAGAAAGAGGCAAGAGGGGTGCAGAAAGAGGCAAGAGAAGTGCAGAAGGAAGCAACAGAGGTGCAGAAAGAGGCAAGAAAAGTGCAGAAAGAGGCAAGAGAGTTGCAGACAGAAGCAAGAGCAGTGCAGAAAGAACCAACAGAGGTGCAGAAAGAGGCAAGAGGGGTGAAGAAAGAGTCAATAGAAGTGCAGAAAAAAGCAAAGGAGGTATAGAAAGAGGCAAGAAGGGTGCAGAAAGAGGCAAGAGAGGAGCAGAAAGAGGCAAGAGAGGTGCACACAGAGGCATGAGGTGTATAGAAATTTGCAAGAGAGGTGCAGAAAGAAGCAAGAGAAGTGTAGAAAGAAGCAACAGAGGTGCAGAAAGAGGCAAGAGGGGTGAAGAAAGAAGCAAGAGAAGTGCAGAAAGAAGCAACAGAGGTGCAGAAAGAGGCAAGAGGAGTGCAGACAGATGCAAGAGAGGTGTAGAAAAAAGGAAGAGGGGTATAGAAAGAGGCAAGAGGGATGCAGAAAGAGGCAAGACAGGTGCAGAAAGAAACAAGAGCAGTACAGAAACAACCAAGAGAGGTGCAGAAAGAGGCAAGAGGGGTGCAGAAAGAGGCAAGAGAAGTGCAGAAAGAAGCAACAGAGGTGCAGAAAGAGGTAAAAGAACTGTAGAAAGAGGCAAGAGAGTTGCCGAAACAGGCAAGATATGTGTAGAAAGAGGGAACAGGGGTGCAGAAAGAGGCAAGAGAGGTGCAGAAAGAGGGAAGAGAGGTATAGAAAGAGGGAAGAAGGGTGCAGAAAGAGGCAAGAGAGTTGCAGAAACAGGCAAGAGAGGTGCAGAAAGAGGCAAGAGGGGTACAGAAAGAGGCAAGAGAAGTGCAGAAAAAAGCAAAACAGATGCAGAAAGAGGCAAGAGGGGTGCACAAAGAGGCAAAAGAAGAGCAGAAAGAGGCAAGAGAGGTGCACACAAAGGCAAGAGGGGTGCAGAAATTTGTAAGACAGGTGCAGAAAGAAGCAAGAGAAGTGTAGAAAGAAGCAACAGAGGTGCAGAAAGAGGCAGGAGAGGTGCAGAAAGAAGCAAGGGAAGTGCAGAAAGAAGCAACAGAGGTGCAGAAAGAGGCAAGAGGAGTGCAGACAGAGGCAAGAGAGGTGCAGAAAAAGGGGTGCAGAAAGAGGTAAGAGGGGTGCAGACAGACGCACAAGGTGTGTAGAAATTTGCAAGAGAGTTGCAGAAAGAAGCAAAGGAGGAGTAGAAAGAGGCAAGAGGAGTGCAGAAAGAGGCAATAGAGGAGCAGAAAGAGGCAAGAAAGGTTCACACAGAGGCACAAGGTGTGTAGAAATTTGCAAGAGAGGTGCAGAAAGAAGCAAGAGAAGTGTAGAAAGAAGCAACAGAGGTGCAGAAAGAGGCAAGAGGTGTGCAGTTAGAGGCAAGAGAAGTGCATAAAAAAGGAAGAGGCAAGAGGGGTGCAGAAATTTGCAAGCCAGGTGCAGAAAGAAACAAGAGCAGTACAGAAACAACCAAGAAATGTGCAGAAAGAGGCAAGAGGGGAGCAGAAAGAGGCAACAGAGGTGCAGAAAGAGGCAAAAGAACTGTAGAAAAGGCAAGAGAGTTGCTGAAACAGGCAAGAGATGTGCAGAAAGAGGCAAGAGAGAAGCAGAAAGAGGCAAGTAAAGTGCACACAAAGACACGAGGGGTGCAGAAATTTGCATGAGAGGTGCAGAAAAAAGCAAGAGAAGTTCAAAAATAAGCAACAGAGGTGCACAAAGAGGCAAGAGGAGTGCAGACAGAGGCAAGAGAGGTGCAGAAAAAGGGGTGCAGAAAGAGGCAAGAGGGGTAAAGAAATTTGCAAGACAGGTGCAGAAAGAAACAAGAGCAGTACATAAACAACCAAGAGAGGTGCAGAAAGAGGCAAGAGGGGTGCAGAAAGAGGAGAGAAAAGTGCAGAAAGAAGCAACAGAGGTGCAAAAAGAAGCAAAAGAACTATAGAAAGAGGCAAGAGAGTTGCCGAAACAGGCAAGAGATGTGCAGAAAGAGGGAACAGGGATGCATAAAGAGGCAAGAGAGGTACAGAAAGAGGGAAGAGAGGTGTAGAAAGAGGGAAGAAGGGTGCAGAAAGAGGCAAGAGAGTTGCATAAACAGGCAAGAGAGGTGCAGAAAGAGGCAAGAGAGGTACAGAAAGAGGCAAGAGAAGTGCAGAAAAAAGCAAAAGAGGTACAGAAAGAGGCAAGAGGGGTGCAGAAAGAGGCAAAAGAGGAGCAGAAAGAGGCAAGAGAGCTGCACGCAAAGGCACGAGGGGTGCAGAAATTTGTAAGAGAGGTGCAGAATAAAGCAAGAAAAGTGCAGAAAGAAGCAACAGAGGTACAGAAAGAGGCAATAGGGGTGCAGAAAGAAGCAAGAGAAGTGCAGAAAGAAGCAACAGAGGTGCAGAAAGAGGTAAGAGGAGTGCAGACAGAGGCAAGAGAGGTGCAGAAAAAGTGGTGCAGAAAGAGGCAAGAAGGGTGCAGGTAGAGGCACGAGGTGTGTAGAAATTTGCAAGAGAGGTTTAGAAAGAAGCAAGATAAGTGTAGAAAGAAGCAACAGAGGTGAAGAAAGAGGGAACAGAGGTGCAGACAGAGGCAAGAGAGGTGCAGAAAGGACCAACAGAGGTGCAGAAAGAGGCAAGAGGGGTCCAGAAAGAGGCAAGAGGGGTGCAGAAAGAGGCAATCAAGGTGCAGAAAGAGGCAATAAAGGTGCACACAGAGACACGAGGTGTGTAGAAATTTGCAAGAGAGGTGCAGAAAGAAGCAAGAGAAGTGTTGAAAGAAGCAACAGAGGCGCAGAAAGAGGCAATAGGGATGAAGAAAGCAGCAAGAGAAGTGCAGAAAGAAGCAACAGAGGTGCAGAAAGAGGCAAGAGGAGTGCAGACAGAGGCAAGAGAGGTGCATAAAAAAGGAAGAGGGGTATAGAAAGACGCAAGAGGGGTGCAGAAATTTGCAAGACTGGTGCAGAAAGAAACAAGAGCAGTACAGAAACAACCAAGGGATGTGCAGAAAGAGGCAAGAGGGGTGCAGAAAGAGGCAAGAGAAGAGCAGAAAGAAGCAACAGAGGTGCAGAAAGAGGCAAAAGAACTATAGAAAGAGGCAAGAGAGTTGCCGAAACAGGCAAGAGATGTGCAGAAAGAGGGAACAGGGGTGCAGAAAGGGGCAAGAGAGGTGCAGAAGAGAGGTGTAGAAAGAGGGAAGAAGGGTGCAGAAAGAGGCAAGAGAGTTGCAGAAACAGGCAAGAGAGGTGCAGAAAGAGGCAAGAGGGGTACAGAAAGAGGCAAGAGAAGTGCAGAAAAAAGCAAAAGAGGTGCAGAAAGAGGCAAGAGGGGTGCAGAAAGATGCAAGAGTTGAGCAGAAAGAGGCAAGAGAGGTGCAAACAAAGGCACGAGAGGTGCAGAAATTTGCAAAGAGAGGTACAGAAAAAGGGAACAGGGATGCAGAAAGAGGCAAGAGAGGTACAGAGAAAGGGAAGAATTGTTCAGAAAGAGGCAAGAGGAGTGCAGAAAGAAGCAACAGAAGTGCAGAAAGAAGCAAGAAAAGTGCAGAACGAAGCAATAGAGGTGCAGAAAGAGGCAGGAAGGGTACAGAAAGACGCTAGAGAAATGCAGAAAGAAGCAACAGAGGTGCAGAAAGAGGCACAAGAGGTGCAGAAATAGGGAAGAGGGGTGCAAAAAGAGGCAAGAACAGTGCAGAAAGCACCAATAAAGCTGCAGAAAGAAGCAAGAGAAGTACAGAAAGAAGCAACAGAGGTGCAGAAAGAGGCAAGAGAGTGTGCAGAAAAAGGTAAGAGGGTGCAGAAAGAAGCAATTGAGGTACAGAAGAAGGCAAGACAAGTGCAGAAAGAGGCAAGAGAGTGGCAGAAAGAGGCAAGAGGAGGAGAAAGAAGCAAGAGAGTGTAGAAAAAGCAACAGAAATGCAGAAAGAAGCAACAAAGGTGCAGAAAGAGGCAAGAGGGGTGCAGAAAGAGGCAAGAGAAGTGCAGAAGGAAGCAACAGAGGTGCAGAAAGAGGCAAGAAAAGTGCAGAAAGAGGCAAGAGAGTTGCAGACAGAAGCAAGAGCAGTGCAGAAAGAACCAACAGAGGTGCAGAATGAGGCAAGAGGGGTGAAGAAAGAGGCAAGAGAAGTGCAGAAAAAAGCAAAAGAGGTGTAGAAAGGGCAACAGGGGTGCAGAAAGAGGCAAGAGAGGAGCAGAAAGAGGCAAGAGAGGTGCACACAGAGGCACGAGGTGTATAGAAATTTGCAAGAGAGGTACAGAAAGAAGCAAGAGAAGTGTAGAAAGAAGCAACAGAAGTGCAGAAAGAAGCAACAGAGGTGCAGAAAGAGGGAACAGGGTACAGACAGAGGCAAGAGAGGTGCAGAAAGAACCAACAGAGGTGCAGAAAGAGGCAAGAGTGGTGCAGAAAGAGGCAAGAGAGTTGCAGAAACAGGCAATAGAGGTGCAGAAAGAGGCAAGAGGGGTACAGAAAGAGGCAAGAGCAGTGCAGAAAAAAGCAAAAGAGGTGCAGAAAGAGGCAAGAGGGGTGCAGAAAGATGCCAGAGATGAGCAGAAAGAGGCAAGAGAGGTGCAAACAAAGGCACGAGAGGTGCAGAAATTTGCAAGAAAGGTACAGAAAAAGGGAACAGGGACGCAGAAAGAGGCAAGAGAGGTACAGAGAAAGGGAAGAATTGTTCAGAAAGAGGCAAGAGGAGTGCAGAAAGAAGCAACAGAAGTGCAGAAAGAAGCAAGAGAAAGTGGCAGAACGAAGCAACAGAGGTGCAGAAAGAGGCAGGAAGGGTACAGAAAGAGGCAAGAGAAATGCAGAAAGAAGCAAACAGAGGTGCAGAAACAGGCACAAGAGGTGCAGAAATAGGGAAGAGGGGTGCAAAGAGGCAAGAACAGTGCAGAAAGCACCAATAAAGCTGCAGAAAGAAGCAAGAGAAGTACAGAAAGAAGCAACAGAGGTGCAGAATGAGGCAAGAGGGGTGCAGAAAGAGGCAAGAGAAGTGCAGAAAAAAGCAAAAGAGGTGTAGAAAGGGCAACAGGGGTGCAGAAAGAGGCAAGAGAGGAGCAGAAAGAGGCAAGAGAGGTGCACACAGAGGCACGAGGTGTATAGAAATTTGCAAGAGAGGTACAGAAAGAAGCAAGAGAAGTGTAGAAAGAAGCAACAGAAGTGCAGAAAGAAGCAACAGAGGTGCAGAAAGAGGGAACAGGGGTACAGACAGAGGCAAGAGAGGTGCAGAAAGAACCAACAGAGGTGCAGAAAGAGGCAAGAGTGGTGCAGAAAGAGGCAAGAGAGTTGCAGAAACAGGCAATAGAGGTGCAGAAAGAGGCAAGAGGGGTACAGAAAGAGGCAAGAGCAGTGCAGAAAAAAGCAAAAGAGGTGCAGAAAGAGGCAAGAGGGGTGCAGAAAGATGCCAGAGATGAGCAGAAAGAGGCAAGAGAGGTGCAAACAAAGGCACGAGAGGTGCAGAAATTTGCAAGAAAGGTACAGAAAAAGGGAACAGGGACGCAGAAAGAAGCAAGAGAGGTACAGAGAAAGGGAAGAATTGTTCAGAAAGAGGCAAGAGGAGTACAGAAAGAAGCAACAGAAGTGCAGAAAGAAGCAAGAAAAGTGCAGAACGAAGCAACAGAGGTGCAGAAAGAGGCAGGAAGGGTACAGAAAGAGGCAAGAGAAATGCAGAAAGAAGCAACAGAGGTGCAGAAACAGGCACAAGAGGTGCAGAAATAGGGAAGAGGGGTGCAAAAAGAGGCAAGAACAGTGCAGAAAGCACCAATAAAGCTGCAGAAAGAAGCAAGAGAAGTACAGAAAGAAGCAACAGAGGTGCAGAAAGAGGCAAGAGGTGTGCAGAAAAAGGTAAGAGGGTGTAGAAAGAAGCAACGGAGGTACAGAAGAAGGCAAGACAAGTGCAGAAAGAGGCAAGAGAGTGGCAGAAAGAGGCAAGAGGAGTGGAGAAAGAAGCAAGAGAGGTGTAGAAAAAGCAACAGAAATGCAGAAAGAAGCAACAAAGGTGCAGAAAGAGGCAAGAGGGGTGCAGAAAGAGGCAAGAGAAGTGCAGAAGGAAGCAACAGAGGTGCAGAAAGAGGCAAGAAAAGTGCAGAAAGAGGCAAGAGAGTTGCAGACAGAAGCAAGAGCAGTGCAGAAAGAACCAACAGAGGTGCAGAATAAGGCAAGAGGGGTGAAGAAAGAGGCAAGAGAAGTGCAGAAAAAAGCAAGAGATGTGTAGAAAGGGCAACAGGGGTGCAGAAAGAGGCAAGAGAGGAGCAGAAAGAGGCAAGAGAGGTGCACACAGAGGCACGAGGTGTATAGAAATTTGCAAGAGAGGTGCAGAAAGAAGCAAGAGAAGTGTAGAAAGAAGCAACAGAAGTGCAGAAAGAAGCAACAGAGGTGCAGAAAGAGGGAACAGGGGTACAGACAGAGGCAAGAGAGGTGCAGAAAGAACCAACAGAGGTGCAGAAAGAGGCAAGAGTGGTGCAGAAAGAGGCAAGAGGGGTGCAGAAAGAGGCAAGAGAAGTGCAGAAAAAAGCAAAGGAGGTATAGAAAGAGGCAAGAAGGGTGCAGAAAGAGGCAAGAGAGGAGCAGAAAGAGGCAAGAGAGGTGCACACAGAGGCATGAGGTGTATAGAAATTTGCAAGAGAGGTGCAGAAAGAAGCAAGAGAAGTGTAGAAAGAAGCAACAGAGGTGCAGAAAGAGGCAAGAGGGGTGCAGACAGATGCAAGAGAGGTGTAGAAAAAAGGAAGAGGGGTATAGAAAGAGGCAAGAGGGATGCAGAAAGAGGCAAGACAGGTGCAGAAAGAAACAAGAGCAGTACAGAAACAACCAAGAGAGGTGCAGAAATAGGCAAGATGGGTGTAGAAAGAGGCAAGAGAAGTGCAGAAAGAAGCAACAGAGGTGCAGAAAGAGTCAAAAGAACTGTAGAAAGAGGCAAGAGAGTTGCCGAAACAGGCAAGAGATGTGTAGAAAGAGGGAACAGAGGTGCAGAAAGAGGCAAGAGAGGTGCAGAAAGAGGGAAGAGAGGTATAGAAAGAGGGAAGAAGGGTGCAGAAAGAGGCAAGAGAGTTGCAGAAACAGGCAAGAGAGGTGCAGAAAGAGGCAAGAGGGGTACAGAAAGAGGCAAGAGAAGTGCATAAAAAAGCAAAAGAGATGCAGAAAGAGGCAAAAGGGGTGCACAAAGAGGCAAAAGAAGAGCAGAAAGAGGCAAGAGAGGTGCACACAAAGGCACGAGGGGTGCAGAAATTTGTAAGACAGGTGCAGAAAGAAGCAAGAGAAGTGTAGAAAGAAGCAACAGAGGTGCAGAAAGAGGCAGGAGAGGTGCAGAAAGAAGCAAGGGAAGTGCAGAAAGAAGCAACAGAGGTGCAGAAAGAGGCAAGAGGAGTGCAGACAGAGGCAAGAGAGGTGCAGAAAAAGGGGTGCAGAAAGAGGCAAGAGGGGTGCAGACAGACGCACAAGGTGTGTAGAAATTTGCAAGAGAGTTGCAGAAAAAAGCAAAAGAGGTGTAGAAAGAGGCAAGAGGGGTGCAGAAAGAGGCAATAGAGGAGCAGAAAGAGGCAAGAAAGGTTCACACAGAGGCCCAAGGTGTGTAGAAATTTGCAAGAGAGGTGCAGAAAGAAGCAAGAGAAGTGTAGAAAGAAGCAACAGAGGTGCAGAAAGAGGCAAGAGGGGTGCAGTTAGAGGCAAGGGAAGTGCATAAAAAAGGAAGAGGCAAGAGGGGTGCAGAAATTTGCAAGCCAGGTGCAGAAAGAAACAAGAGCAGTACAGAAACAACCAAGAAATGTGCAGAAAGAAGCAACAGAGGTGCAGAAAGAGGCAAAAGAACTGTAGAAAAGGCAAGAGAGTTGCCGAAACAGGCAAGAGATGTGCAGAAAGAGGCAAGAGAGGAGCAGAAAGAGGCAAGTAAAGTGCACACAAAGGCACGAGGGGTGCAGAAATTTGCATGAGAGGTGCAGAAATAAGCAAGAGAAGTGCAGAAAGAAGCAACAGAATTGCAGAAAGAGGCAAGAGGGGTACAGAAAAAGCAAGAGAAGTGCAAAAATAAGCAACAGAGGTGCACAAAGAGGCAAGAGGAGTGCAGACAGAGGCAAGAGAGATGCAGAAAAAGGGGTGCAGAAAGAGGCAAGAGGGGTGCAGAAATTTGCAAGACAGGTGCAGAAAGAAACAAGAGCAGTACATAAACAACCAAGAGAGGTGCAGAAAGAGGCAAGAGGAGTGCAGACAGAGGCAAGAGAGGTGCAGAAAAAGGGGTGCAGAAAGAGGCAAGAGGGGTGCAGACAGACGCACAAGGTGTGTAGAAATTTGCAAGAGAGTTGCAGAAAAAGCAAAAGAGGTGTAGAAAGAGGCAAGAGGGGTGCAGAAAGAGGCAATAGAGGAGCAGAAAGAGGCAAGAAAGGTTCACACAGAGGCCCAAGGTGTGTAGAAATTTGCAAGAGAGGTGCAGAAAGAAGCAAGAGAAGTGTAGAAAGAAGCAACAGAGGTGCAGAAAGAGGCAAGAGGTGTGCAGTTAGAGGCAAGGGAAGTGCATAAAAAGGAAGAGGCAAGAGGGTGCAGAAATTTGCAAGCCAGGTGCAGAAAGAAACAAGAGCAGTACAGAAACAACCAAGAAATGTGCAGAAAGAAGCAACAGAGGTGCAGAAAGAGGCAAAAGAACTGTAGAAAAGGCAAGAGAGTTGCTGAAACAGGCAAGAGATGTGCAGAAAGAGGCAAGAGGAGCAGAAAGAGGCAAGTAAAGTGCACACAAAGGCACGAGGGGTGCAGAAATTTGCATGAGAGGTGCAGAAATAAGCAAGAGAAGTGCAGAAAGAAGCAACAGAATTGCAGAAAGAGGCAAGAGGGGTACAGAAAAAGCAAGAGAAGTGCAAAATAAGCAACAGAGGTGCACAAAGAGGCAAGAGGAGTGCAGACAGAGGCAAGAGAGGTGCAGAAAAAGGGGTGCAGAAAGAGGCAAGAAGGGTGCAGAAATTTGCAAGACAGGTGCAGAAAGAAACAAGAGCAGTACATAAACAACCAAGAGAGGTGCAGAAAGAGGCAAGAGGGGTGCAGAAAGAGGCAAGAAAAGTGCAGAAAGAAACAACAGAGGTGCAGAAAGAAGCAAAAGAACTATAGAAAGAGGCAAGAGAGTTGCCGAAACAGGCAAGAGATGTGCAGAAAGAGGGAACAGGGATGCATAAAGAGGCAAGAGAGGTACAGAAAGAGGGAAGAGAGGTGTAGAAAGAGGGAAGAAGGGTGCAGAAAGAGGCAAGAGAGTTGCAGAAACAGGCAAGAGAGGTGCAGAAAGAGGCAAGAGAGGTACAGAAAGAGGCAAGAGAAGTGCAGAAAAAAGCAAAAGAGGTACAGAAAGAGGCAAGAGGGGTGCAGAAAGAGGCAAAAGAGGAGCAGAAAGAGGCAAGAGAGCTGCACGCAAAGGCACGAGTGGTGTAGAAATTTGTAAGAGAGGTGCAGAATAAAGCAAGAAAAGTGCAGAAAGAAGCAACAGAGGTACAGAAAGAGGCAATAGGGGTGCAGAAAGAAGCAAGAGAAGTGCAGAAAGAAGCAACAGAGGTGCAGAAAGAGGTAAGAGGAGTGCAGACAGAGGCAAGAGAGGTGCAGAAAAAGTGGTGCAGAAAGAGGCAAGAAGGGTGCAGGCAGAGGCACGAGGTGTGTAGAAATTTGCAAGAGAGGTTTAGAAAGAAGCAAGATAAGTGTAGAAAGAAGCAACAGAGGTGAAGAAAGAGGGAACAGAGGTGCAGACAGAGGCAAGAGAGGTGCAGAAAGGACCAACAGAGGTGCAGAAAGATGCAATCAAGGTGCAGAAAGAGGCAATAAAGGTGCACACAGAGACACGAGGTGTGTAGAAATTTGCAAGAGAGGTGCAGAAAGAAGCAAGAGAAGTGTTGAAAGAAGCAACAGAGGTGCAGAAAGAGGCAATAGGGATGAAGAAAGCAGCAAGAGAAGTGCAGAAAGAAGCAACAGAGGTGCAGAAAGAGGCAAGAGGAGTGCAGACAGAGGCAAGAGAGGTGCGTAAAAAAGGAAGAGGGGTATAGAAAGACGCAAGAGGGGTGCAGAAATTTGCAAGACTGGTCCAGAAAGAAACAAGAGCAGTACAGAAACAACCTAGGGATGTGCAGAAAGAGGCAAGATGGGTGCAGAAAGAGGCAAGAGAAGAGCAGAAAGAAGCAACAGAGGTACAGAAAGAGGCAATAGGGGTGCAGAAAGAAGCAAGAGAAGTGCAGAAAGAAGCAACAGAGGTGCAGAAAGAGGTAAGAGGAGTGCAGACAGAGACAAGAGAGGTGCAGAAAAAGTGGTGCAGAAAGAGGCAAGAAGAGTGCAGGCAGAGGCACGAGGTGTGTAGAAATTTGCAAGAGAGGTTTAGAAAGAAGCAAGAGAAGTGTAGAAAGAAGCAACAGAGGTGCAGAAAGAGGCAAGAGGGGTACAGAAAGAAGCAAGAGAAGTGCAGAAAGAAGCAACAGAGGTGAAGAAAGAGGGAACAGAGGTGCAGACAGAGGCAAGAGAGGTGCAGAAAGGACCAACAGAGGTGCAGAAAGAGGCAAGAGGGGTCCAGAAAGAGGCAAGAGGGGTGCAGAAAGAGGCAATCAAGGTGCAGAAAGAGGCAATAGAGGTGCACACAGAGACACGAGGTGTGTAGAAATTTGACAAGAGAGGTGCAGAAAGAAGCAAGAGAAGTGTTGAAAGAAGCAACAGAGGTGCAGAAAGAGGCAATAGGGATGAAGAAAGCAGCAAGAGAAGTGCAGAAAGAAGCAACAGAGGTGCAGAAAGAGGCAAGAGGAGTGCAGACAGAGTCAAGAGAGGTGCATAAAAAGGAAGAGGGGTATAGAAAGACGCAAGAGGGGTGCAGAAATTTGCAAGACTGGTGCAGAAAGAAACAAGAGCAGTACAGAAAGCAACCAAGAGATGTGCAGAAAGAGGCAAGAGGGGTGCAGAAAGAGGCAAGAGAGAGCAGAAAGAAGCAACAGAGGTGCAGAAAGAGGCAAAATAACTATAGAAAGAGGCAAGAGAGTTGCCGAAACAGGCAAGAGATGTGCAGAAAGAGGGAACAGGGTGCAGAAAGGGGCAAGAGAGGTGCAGAATAGAGGTGTAGAAAGAGAGAAGAAGGGTGCAGAAAGAGGCAAGAGAGTTGCAGAAACAGGCAAGAGAGGTGCAGAAAGAGGCAAGAGGGGTACAGAAAGAGGCAAGAGAAGTGCAGAAAAAGCAAAAGAGGTGCAGAAAGAGGCAAGAGGGGTGCAGAAAGATGTAAGATATGAGCAGAAAGAGGCAAGAGAGGTGCAAACAAAGGCACGAGAGGTGCAGAAATTTGCAAGAGAAGTACAGAAAAAGGGAACAGGGACGCAGAAAGAGGCAAGAGAGGCACAGAGAAAGGGAAGAATTGTTCAGAAAGAGGCAAGAGGAGTGCAGAAAGAAGCAACAGAAGTGCAGAAAGAAGCAAGAAAAGTGCAGAACGAAGCAACAAGGTGCAGAAAGAGGCAGGAAGGGTACAGAAAGAGGCAAGAGAAATGCAGAAAGAAGCAACAGAGGTGCAGAAAGAGGCACAGAGAGGTGCAGAAATAGGGAAGAGGGGGCAAAAAGAGGCAAGAACAGTGCAGAAAGCACCAATAAAGCTGCAGAAAGAAGCAAGAGAAGTACAGAAAGAAGCAACAGAGGTGCAGAAAGAGGCAAGAGGTGTGCAGAAAAAGGTAAGGGGTGCAGAAAGAAGCAACGGAGGTACAGAAGAAGGCAAGACAAGTGCAGAAAGAGGCAAGAGAGTGGCAGAAAGAGGCAAGAGGAGTGGAGAAATAAGCAAGAGAGGTGTAGAAAAAAGCTACAGAAATGCAGAAAGAAGCAACAAAGGTGCAGAAAGAGGCAAGAGGGGTGCAGAAAGAGGCAAGAAAAGTTCAGAAAGAGGCAAGAGAGTTGCAGACAGAAGCAAGAGCAGTGCAGAAAGAGGCAAGAGGGGTGAAGAAAGAGGCAAGAAAAGTGCAGAAAAAAGCAAAAGAGGTGTAGAAAGGGCAACAGGGGTGCAGAAAGAGGCAAGAGAGGAGCAGAAAGAGGCAAGAGAGGTGCACACAGGCACGAGGTGTATAGAAATTTGCAAGAGAGGTGCAGAAAGAAGCAAGAGAAGTGTAGAAAGAAGCAAACAGAAGTGCAGAAAGAAGCAACAGAGGTGCAGAAAGAGGGAACAGGGGTGCAAGACAGAGGCAAGAGAGGTGCAGAAAGAACCAACAGAGGTGCAAAAGAGGCAAGAGTGGTGCAGAAAGAGGCAAGAGGGGTGCAGAAAGAGGCAAGAGAAGTGCAGAAAAAAGCAAAAGAGGTATAGAAAGAGGCAAGAAGGGTGCAGAAAGAGGCAAGAGAGGAGCAGAAAGAGGCAAGAGAGGTGCACACAGAGGCATGAGGTATATAGAAATTTGCAAGAGAGGTTTAGAAAGAAGCAAGATAAGTGTAGAAAGAAGCAACAGAGGTGAAGAAAGAGGGAACAGAGGTGCAGACAGAGGCAAGAGAGGTGCAGAAAGGACCAACAGAGGTGCAGAAAGAGGCAAGAGGGGTCCAGAAAGAGGCAAGAGGTGCAGAAAGAGGCACTAAGGTGCAGAAAAGAGGCAATAAAGGTGCACACAGAGGACACGAGGTGTGTAGAAATTTGAAGAGAGGTGCAGAAAGAAGCAAGAGAAGTGCTAGAAAGAAGCAACAGAGGTGCATAGAAAGAGGCAATAGGGATGCAGAAAGCAGCAAGAGAGGTGCAGAAAGAGGCAACAGAGGTGCAGAAAGAGGCAAGAGAGGCAGACAGAGGCAAGAGAGGTGCAGAAAGAGGAAGAGGTACAGAAAGACGCAAGAGGGTGCAGAAATTTGCAAGACTGGTGCAGAAAGAAACAGAGCAGTACAGAAACAGCCAAAGGGATGTGCAGAAAGAGGCAAGAGGGTGCAGAAAGAGGCAAGAGAAGAGCAGAAAGAAGCAACAGAGGTACAGAAAGAGGCAATAGGGGTGCAGAAAGAAGCAAGAGAAGTGCAGAAAGAAGCAACAGGAGATGCAGAAAGAGGTAAGAGGAGTGCAGACAGAGACAAGAGAGGTGCAGAAAAAAAGTGGTGCAGAAAGAGGCAGAAGAGTGCAGGCAGAGGCACGAGGTGTGTAGAAAGTTGCAAGAGAGGTTTAGAAAGAAGCAAGAGAGGTGTAGAAAGAAGCAACAGAGGTGCAGAAAGAGGCAAGAGAGGTACAGAAAGAAGCAAGAGAAGTGCAGAAAGAAGCAACAGAGGTGAAGAAAGAGGGAACAGAGGTGCAGACAGAGGCAAGAGAGGTGCAGAAAGGACCAACAGAGGTGCAGAAAGAGGCAAGAGGGGTCCAGAAAGAGGCAAGAGGGGTGCAGAAAGAGGCAATCAAGGTGCAGAAAGAGGCAATAAAGGTGCACACAGAGACACGAGGTGTGTAGAAATTTGCAAGAGAGGTGCAGAAAGAAGCAAGAGAAGTGTTGAAAGAAGCAACAGAGGAGCAGAAAGAGGCAATAGGGATGAAGAAAGCAGCAAGAGAAGTGCGGAAAGAAGCAACAGAGGTGCAGAAAGAGGCAAGAGGAGTGCAGACAGAGTCAAGAGAGGTGCATAAAAAAGGAAGAGGGGTATAGAAAGACGCAAGAGGGGTGCAGAAATTTGCAAGACTGGTGCAGAAAGAAACAAGAGCAGTACAGAAACAACCAAGAGATGTGCAGAAAGAGGCAAGAGGGGTGCAGAAAGAGGCAAGAGAAGAGCAGAAAGAAGCAACAGAGGTGCAGAAAGAGGCAAAATAACTATAGAAAGAGGCAAGAGAGTTGCCGAAACAGGCAAGAGATGTGCAGAAAGAGGGAACAGGGGTGCAGAAAGGGGCAAGAGAGGTGCAGAATAGAGGTGTAGAAAGAGAGAAGAAGGGTGCAGAAAGAGGCAAGAGAGTTGCAGAAACAGGCAAGAGAGGTGCAGAAAGAGGCAAGAGGGGTACAGAAAGAGGCAAGAGAAGGGCAGAAAAAGCAAAAGAGGTGCAGAAAGAGGCAAGAGGGGTGCAGAAAGATGTAAGATATGAGCAGAAAGAGGCAAGAGAGGTGCAAACAAAGGCACGAGAGGTGCAGAAATTTGCAAGAGAGGTACAGAAAAAGGGAACAGGGACGCAGAAAGAGGCAAGAGAGGTACAGAGAAAGGGAAGAATTGTTCAGAAAGAGGCAAGAGGAGTGCAGAAAGAAGCAACAGAAGTGCAGAAAGAAGCAAGAAAAGTGCAGAACGAAGCAACAGGTGCAGAAAGAGGCAGGAAGGGTACAGAAAGAGGCAAGAGAAATGCAGAAAGAAGCAACAGAGGTGCAGAAAGAGGCACAAGAGGTGCAGAAATAGGGAAGAGGGGGGCAAAAAGAGGCAAGAACAGTGCAGAAAGCACCAATAAAGCTGCAGAAAGAAGCAAGAGAAGTACAGAAAGAAGCAACAGAGGTGCAGAAAGAGGCAAGAGGTGTGCAGAAAAAGGTAAGGGGTGCAGAAAGAAGCAACGGAGGTACAGAAGAAGGCAAGACAAGTGCAGAAAGAGGCAAGAGAGTGGCAGAAAGAGGCAAGAGGAGTGGAGAAATAAGCAAGAGAGGTGTAGAAAAAAGCTACAGAAATGCAGAAAGAAGCAACAAAGGTGCAGAAAGAGGCAAGAGGGTGCAGAAAGAGAGCAAGAAAAGTTCAGAAAGAGGCAAGAGAGTTGCAGACAGAAGCAAGAGCAGTGCAGAAAGAGGCAAGAGGGGTGAAGAAAGAGGCAAGAGAAGTGCAGAAAAAAGCAAAAGAGGTGTAGAAAGGGCAACAGGGGTGCAGAAAGAGGCAAGAGAGGAGCAGAAAGAGGCAAGAGAGGTGCACACAGGCACGAGGTGTATAGAAATTTGCAAGAGAGGTGCAGAAAGAAGCAAGAGAAGTGTAGAAAGAAGCAACAGAAGTTGAGAAAGAAGCAACAGAGGTGGCAGAAAGAGGCAACAGGGGTACAGACAGAGGCAAGAGAGGTGCAGAAAGAACCAACAGAGGTGCAGAAAGAGGCAAGAGAGGTGCAGAAAGAGGCAAGAGAGGTGCAGAAAGAGGCAAGAGAAGTGCAGAAAAAAGCAAAAGAGGTGTAGAAAGAGGCAAGAAGGGTGCAGAAAGAGGCGAGAGGGATCAGAAAGAGGCAAGAGAGTGCACACAGAGGCATGAGGTGCATAGAAATTGAAGAGAGGTGCAGAAAGAAGCAAGAGAAGTGTAGAAAGAAGCAACAGAGGTGCAGAAAGAGGCAAGAGGGGTGAAGAAAGAAGCAAGAGAAGTGCAGAAAGAAGCAACAGAGGTGCAGAAAGAGGCAAGAGGAGTGCAGACAGATGCAAGAGAGGTGTAGAAAAAAGGAAGAAGGGGTATAGAAAGAGGCAAGAGGGATGCAGAAAGAGGCAAGGACAGGTGCAGAAAGAAACAAGAGCAGTACAGAAACAACCAAGAGAGGTGCAGAAAGAGGCAAGAGGGATGCAGAAAGAGGCAAGAAAAGTGTAGAAAGAAGCAACAGAGGTGCAGAAAGAGGCAAAAGAACTGTAGAAAGAGGCAAGAGAGTTGCCAAAACAGGCAAGAGATGTGTAGAAAGAGGGAACAGGGGTGCAGAAAGAGGCAAGAGAGGTGCAGAAAGAGGCAAGAGAGGTATAGAAAGATGGAAGAAGGGTGCAGAAAGAGGCAAGAGAGGTGCAGAAACAGGCAAGAGAGGTGCAGAAAGAGGCAAGAGGGGTGCAGAAAGAGGCAAGAGAAGTGCATAAAGAAGCAAAGAGATGCAGAAAGAGGCAGAGGGTGCACAAAGAGGCAAAAGAAGAGCAGAAAGAGGCAAGAGAGGTGCACACAACAGGCACGAGGTGCAGAAATTTGTAAGACAGGTGCAGAAAGAAGCAAGAGAAGTGTAGAAAGAAGCAACAGAGGTGCAGAAAGAGGCAGGAGAGGTGCAGAAAGAAGCAAGGGAAGTGCAGAAAGAAGCAACAGAGGTGCAGAAAGAGGCAAGAGGAGTGCAGACAGAGGCAAGAGAGGTGCAGAAAAAGGGGTGTAAAAAGAGGCAAGAGGGGTGCAGACAGACGCACAAGGTGTGTAGAAATTTGCAAGAGAGTTGCAGAAAAAGCAAAAGAGGTGTAGAAAGAGGCAAGAGGGGCAGAAAGCGGCAATAGAGGAGCAGAAAGAGGCAAGAAAGGTTCACGAAGAGGCACAAGATGTGTAGAAATTTGCAAGAGAGGTGCAGAAAGAAGCAAGAGAAGTGTAGAAAGAAGCAACAGAGGTGCAGAAAGAGGCAATAGGGTTGAAGAAAGAAGCAAGAGAAGTGCAGAAAGAAGCAACAGAGGTGCAGAAAGAGGCAAGAGGTGTGCAGTCAGAGGCAAGAGAAGTGCATAAAAAAGGAAGAGGCAAGAGGGGTGCAGAAATTTGCAAGCCAGGTGCAGAAAGAAACAAGAGCAGTACAGAAACAACCAAGAAATGTGCAGAAAGAGGCACGAGGGAAGCAGAAAGAGACAAGAGAAGTGCAGAAAGAAGCAACAGAGGTGCAGAAAGAGGCAAGAGAACTGTAGAAAGAGGCAAGAGAGTTGCCGAAACAGGCAAGAGATGTGCAGAAAGAGGCAAGAGAGGAGCAGAAAGAGGCAAGTAAAGTGCACACAAAGGCACAAGGGGTGCAGAAATTTGTATGAGTGGTGCAGAAATAAGCAGGAGAAGTGAAGAAAGAAGCAAAAGAATTGCAGAAAGAGGCAAGAGGGGTACAGAAAAAGCAAGAGAGAAGTGCAAAAATAAGCAACAGAGGTGCAGCAAAGAGGCAAGAGAAGTGCAGACAGAGGCAAGAGAGGTGCAGAAAAAGGGGTGCAGAAAGAGGCAAGAGGGGTGCAGAAATATGCAAGACAGGTTCAGAAAGAAGCAAGAGCAGTACAGAAACGAAGCAAGAGAGGTGCAGAAAGAGGCAAGAGAGGGTGCAGAAACGAGGCAAGAGAAGTGCAAGAAAGAAGCAACAGAGGTGCAGAAAGAAACAACAGAACTGCAGAAAGAGGCAAGAGAGTTGCCAGAAACAGGCAAGAGAGGTGCAGAAAGAGGGAACAGGGGTGCAGAAAGAGGCAAGAGAGGTGCAAGAAAAGCAGGATAGAGAGGTGTAGAAAGAGAGGAAGAGAGGTGCAGAAAGAGGCAAGAGAGGTGCAGAAAGAGGCAAGAGAGGTGCAGAAAGAGAGCAAGAGGGGTACAGAAAGAAGCAAGAGAAGTGCAGAAAAAGCAAAAGAGGTACAGAAAGAGGCAAGAGGGTGCAGAAAGAGGCAAGAGAGGAGCAGAAAGAGGCAAGAAAGCTGCAGCAAAGGCACGAGGGGCAGAAGAGAGAGGTGCAGAAAGAAGCAAGAGAAGTGCAGAAAGAAGCAACAGAGGTACAGAAAGAGGTCAATAGGGTGCAGAAAGAAGCAAGAGAAGTGCAGAAAGAAGCAACAGAGGTGCAGAAAGAGGCAAGAGAGGTGCAGACAGAGTCAAGAGAGGTGCAGAAAGAGAGTGGTGCAGAAAGAGGCAAGAAGGGTGCAGGCAGAGGCACGAGGGGTGCAGAAATATGTAAGAGAGGTTCAGAAAGAAGCAAGAGAAGTAGAAAGAAGCAACAGAGGTCAGAAAGAGAGGCAGAGAGGTGCAGAAAGAAGCAAGCAGAAGTGCAGAAAGAAGCAACAGAGGTGAAGAAAGAGGCAACAGAGGTGCAGACAGAGGCAAGAGAGTGCAGAAAGAAGCAACAGAGGTGCAGAAAGAGGCAAGAGAAGGTCTAGAAAGAGAGCAGAGGGTGCAGAAAGAGGCAAGACAAGGTGCAGAAAGAGGCAAGAGAGGTGCAGACAGAGACACGAGGGTGCAGAAATTTGCAAGAGAGGTGCAGAAAGAAGCAAGAAGTGCTGAAAGAAGCAACAGAGGTGCAGAAAGAGGCAAGAGGGATGCAGAAAGAAGCAAGAGAAGTGCAGAAAGAATCAACAGAGGTGCAGAAAGAGGCAAGAGGGTGCAGACAGAGGCAAGAGAGGTGCATGAAAGAGGAAGAGGGGTGTAGAAAGAGCAAGAGCGGTGCAGAAATTTGCAAAGACTGGTCAGAAAGAAGCAAGAGAAGTACAGAAACGAAGCAACAGAGGTGCAGAAAGAGGCAAGAGAGGTGCAGAAAGAGGCAAGAGAAGATGCAGAAAGAAGCAACAGAGGTGCAGAAAGAGGCAAAAGAACTGCAGAAAGAGGCAAGAGAGTTGCTAGAAACAGGCAAGAGAGGTGCAGAAAGAGGCAACAGAGTGCAGAAAGAGGCAAGAGAGGTACAGAAAAGCAAGGAGGTGCAGAAAGAGGCAAGAGAGGTGCAGAAAGAGGTAAGAGAGTTGCAGAAACAGGCAAGAGAGGTGCAGAAAGAGGCAAGAGAGGTGCACAGAAAGAGGCAAGAGAAGTGCAGAAAGAAGCAACAGAGGTGCAGAAAGAGGCAAGAGGGGTGCAGAAAGAGGCAAGAGAGGTGCAGAAAGAGGCAAGAGAGGTGCAGACAAGAGGCAGCAGAGGTGCAGAAATTTACAAGAGAGGTGCAGAAAGAGGAACAGGGACGCAGAAAGAGGCAAGAGAGGTACAGAGAGAAAGGGCAAGAGATGGTTCAGAAAGAGAGCAACAGGAGTGCAGAAAGAAGCAACGAGAAGTGCAGAAAGAGGCAAGAGAAGTGCAGAAACGAAGCAACAGAGGTGCAGAAAGAGGCAAGAAGGGTAACAGAAGAGAGAGCAAGAGAAGTACAGAAAGACAACAGAGGTGCTGATAAAGAGGCAACAAGAGGTGCAGAAATAGGGAAGAGGGTGCAGAAAGAGGCAAGAACAGTGCAGAAAGCACCAAAAGAGCTGCAGAAAGAAGCAAGAGAAGTACAGAAAGAAGCAACAGAGGTGTGCAGAAAGAGGCAAGAGGTGCAGAAAAGAGTAAGAGGGGTGCAGAAAGAAGCAACGGAGGTACAGAAAGAAGGCAAGACAAGTGCAGAAAGAGGCAAGAGAGTGTGCAGAAAGAGGCAAGAGGAGGTGCAGAAAGAGGCAAGAGAGGTGTAGAAAAAGAGAACAGAAATGCAGAAAGAAGCAGCAAAGGTGCAGAAAGAGGCAAGAGGGGTACAGAAAGAGGCAAGAGAAGTGCAGAAAAAGCAAAAGAGGTACAGAAAGAGGCAAGAGAGGTGCAGAAAGAGGCAAGTAGAGGAGCAGAAAGAGGCAAGAGATGTGCACACAAGAAGCGAGAGAAGTGCGTAAGTGCAAGAGATGCAGAAAGACGCAAGAGAAGTGTAGAAAGAAGCAACAGAGGTGCAGAAAGAGGCAAGAGGGGTGCAGAAAGAAGCAAGAGAAGTGAAAAAGAAGCAACAGAGGTTCAAGAAAGAGGCAATAGGGGTGCAGAAAGAGGCAAGAGAGGTGCACAGAAAGGACCAACAGAGGTGCAGAAAGAGGCAGAGAGGGGTACAGAAAGAGGCAAGAGGGGTGCAGAAAGAGGCAAGAGGGGTGCAGATCAGAGGCAAGAGAGGTGCATAAAAAGGAAGAGAGGTATAGAAAGAGGCAAGAGAGGTGCAGAAATATGCAAGACAGGGGTGCAGAAAGAAGCAAGAGCAGTACAGAAACAGGCAAGAGAATGTGCAGAAAGAGGCAAGAGGGAGCAGAAAGAGGCAAGAGAAGTGCAGAAAGAAGCAAAGAGGTGGTAGAAAGAGGCAAGAGGGTGCAGATAGAGGCAAGAGAGGTGCAGAAAGAGGCAAGAGAGGTGCACACAAAGGCACGAGGGGTGCAGAAATTTGCATGAGAGGTGCAGAAAGAAGCAAGAGAAGTGCAGAAAGAAGCAACAGAATTGCAGAAAGAGGCAAGAGAGGGGCACAGAAAGAAGCAAGAGAGGTGCAGAAAGAAGCAACAGAGGTGCAGAAAGAGGCAAGAGAAGTGCAGACAGAGGTAAGAGAGGTGCAGAAAGAGGTGCAGAAAGCAGTAAGAGAGTGTAGGAAATTTGCAAGACAGAGTGCAGAAAGAAACGAAGAGCAGTACATAAGAAACCAAGAGAGGTGCACAAAGAGGCAAGAGAGGGTGCTAGAAAGAGCAACAGAGGTGCAGAAAGAAGCAGAGAACTGCAGAAAGAGGCAAGAGAGTTACAGAAACAGGCAAAGAGATGTGCAGAAAGAGGAAGCAGGGCTGCAGAAAGAGGCAAGAGAGGTGCAGAAAGAGGAAGAGAGGTGCAGAAACAGGGAAGAAGGGTGCAGAAAGAGGCAAGAGGGGTGCAGAATGTAGCAAGAGAGTTGCAGAAACAGGCAAAAGAGGTGCAGAAAAAGGGAACAGGTGTGCAGACAGAGGCAAGAGAGATACAGAAAGAGGGAGGAGGGTGCAGAAAGTGCAAGAGGGTGCAGAAAGAAGCAAGAGCAGTGCATAGAGAACCAACAGAGATGTGCAGAAGAGAGCAAGAGGGTGAAGAAAGAGGCAACAGGTGTAGGAGAGTAGGATCTGCTTCACATGGGTAAACCCCACTTTTTGCTGATGCTTCACTGTTTGTTGACTTTAGTCTGGCTGGGGTCCTGCTAATCAGAACCCCAGCCTAGCTGCTTCCTCTCTAAAATGGTTTCCATGTACCTTAGGTACATCTTTGATTGGAATCTGGAGTGCCCTTATAAGACCCTAGTATATGGTATACTAAGTACCCAGGGCATAGGTACCCCAGAGGCCTACCAGGGGCTGAATCAGGTATTATGCCACCCCTGGAAGGCCAGCCAAAATGACCACCTCACAGGTCTGCTACTGCAGCCCTTTACTGTGATATAGGCTACTTATATCACTACCATTGCACACACATATAAAACCTATAAGTCACTCCCTATGGCAGGCCTTACCAATCCTGAAGGCAGAGTGCTTGGTTTTTATAGTGGAGAGGGTGCCCTGTGCATGAGCAGAGCCCCTCTGCAGCATTCGAGTCCTCCTCTGATGCTGTTTGTGGTACAGCCTGACCATATACTCTTAAGTGCATTATATCCTCGCGGTACAATGCTAACTTTGGACTGGCTGCACCAAAACATGTCGTGTTTGGTGTCAAACACCTTGGAATACTACCCCTGCCAGTCCTGGCGGCGGGGTGGCATCTCCACCCTTCTAGAGGAGACATGTGTAGGAGAGCAGGATCCGCCTCTTATGGTTACCCCACTTTTGCTGATGCTTCACTGTATTTGAACTTTAGTCTGGCTGGGGCCCTGCTATTCAGGTCCCCAGCCTAGCTGCTTACTCCTCTAAATGGATTCCAAGTACCTTAGGTACTTCTCGATTGATTCTGGGGTGCCCTTATAAGTCCCTAGTATATGGTATTACTATGTACCCAGGGCATAGGTACCTCAAGTACCTACCAGGGGCTGAAGCATGTGGATGTGCCACCCTGGAAGGCCCTCCAAAATGACACCACAGGTCTGTACTGCAGCCTGGGTAGGGTGCAGAAAGAGGCAAGAGAGGAGCAGAAAGAGGCAAGAGGGTGCACACAAAGGCACGAGGGGTGCAGACATTTGCAAGAGAGGTGCAGAAAGAAGCAGGAGAAGTGCAGATAGAAGCAACAGAGGTGCAGAAAGAGGCAAGAGGGTGCAGAAAGAAGCAAGAAGAGTGCAGACAGAGGCAAGAGAGGGTGCAGAAAAGCGGTGCAGAAAAGGAGGCAAGAGGGTGCAGAAATTTGCAAGACAGGTGCGGAAAAGAAACAAGAGCAGTACATAAACAAACCGTGAGAAGTGCAGAAAGAGGCAAGAGGGGTGCAGAAAGAGGCAAGAGAAGTTCAGAAAGAAGCTACAGAGGTGGAGAAAGAGGCAAGAGGGGTGCAGAAAGAAGCAACAGAGGTGCAGAAAGAGGGAACAGGGGTGCAGACAGAGGAAGCGAGGTGCAGAAAGAACCAACAGAGGTGCAGAAAGAGGCAAGAAAAGTGCAGAAAGAGGCAAGAGAGTTGCAGAAAAAGAAAGAGAGGTGCAGAAAGAGGCAAGAGGGGTGCAGAAAGAGGCAATGTAAGTGCAGAAAAAGCAAGCGTGGTGTAGAAAGAGGCAAGAGGGGTGCAGAAAGAGGCAAGAGAGAGCAGAAAGAGGCAAGAGAGGCGCACACAGATGCACGAGGTATGTAGAAGTTGCAAGAGAGATGCAGAAAGAAGCAAGAGAAGTGTAGAAAGAAGCAACAGAGGTGCAGAAAGAGGCAATAGGGGGTGAAAGAAGCAAGAGAAGTGCAGAAAGAAGCAACAGAGGTGCAGGAAAGAGGGAACAGGGTGCAGACAGAGGAAAGAGAGGTGCAGAAAGAACCAACAGAGGTGCAGAAAGAGGCAAGAGAGGTACAGAAATGTGCAAGAGAGTAGCAGACAGAAGCAAGAGCAGTGCAGAAAGAACCAACAGAGGTGCAGAAAGAGGCAAGAGGCGCAGAAAGAGGAAAGAGAAGTACAGAAAAAGAAAAGAGGTGTAGAAAGAGGCAAGAGGGGTGCAGAAGAGGCATGAGAGGAGGCTGAAGAGGAAAGAGAGAGAGGCACACAGAGGCATGTAGGTGTGTAGAAATTCTGTAAGAGAGGTGCTGAAAGAAGCAAGAGAAGTGTGGAAAGAAGTAACAGAAGTGCAGAAAGAGTGCAAGATGGTTGAAGAAAGAAGCAAGAGAAGTGCAGAAAGAAGCAACAGAGGTGCAGAGAAGAGGCAGGAGGCAGACAGAGGCAAGAGAGGTGCAGAAAAAGGGAAGTGGGGTACAGAAAGAGGCTGAGGGTGCAGAAATTTGCAAGACAGGTGTGAAAGAAACAAGAGCAGTACAGAAACAACCGTAGAGAGTGAGAAAGAGGCAAGTGGAGTGAAGAAAGAGCAAGTGAGATGTGCAGAAAGAGGGAACAGGGTGCAGAAAGAGGCAAGAGAGTGCAGAAAGCTGGAAGAGAGATATAGAGAGAGGAAGAAGGGTGCAGAAGAGGCAGAGTTGCAGAAACAGCAAAAGAGGTACAGAAAGAAGGAACAGGGGTGCAGACAGAGGAAGACATGTTCTAGGAAAGAACCAACAGAGGTGCAGAAAGAGGCAAGAGGGGTGCAGAAATGTGCAAGACAGTAGCAAACAGAAGCAAGAGCAGTGCAGAAAGAACCAACAGAGGTGCAGAAAGAGGGCAAGAGGATACAGAAAGAGGCAAGAGAGGAGCAGAAAGAGGCAATAGGAGTGCAGGCAGAGGCAAGAGGGGTGGGAAAGGGGTGCAGAAACAAGCAAGATGTGGTGCAGAAATTTGCAAAGACAGGTGCAGAAATAAACAAGAGCAGTACATAAACAACCAAGAGAGGTGCAGAAAGAGGTAAGAGGGTGCAGAAAGAGGCAAGAGAAGTGCAGAAAAAGCAACAGAGGTGCAGAAAGAGGCAAGAGAACTGTAGAAAGAGGCAAGAGAGTTGCCGAAACAGGCAAGAGATGTGCAGAAAGAGGGAACAGGGGTGCAGAAAGAGGCAAGAGAGGTGCAGAAAGAGGGAAGAGATGTGTAGAAAGAGGAAAGAGAGGTACAGAAAGAGGCAAGAGGGGTGTAGAAAGAAGCAAGAGAGGTGCAAAAAGAAGCAACAGAGGTGCAGAAAGAGGTAAGAGGGGTGCAGAAAGAGGCAAGAGAGTTGCAGAAACAGGCAAAAGAGGTGCAGAAAAAGGGAACAGGTGTGCAGACAGAGGCAAGAGAGATACAGAAAGAGGGAGGAGGGGTGGAGAAATGTGCAAGAGAGGTGCAGAAAGAAGCAAGAGCAGTGCATAGAGAACCAACAGAGGTGCAGAAGGAGGCAAGAGGGGTGAAGAAAGAGGCAACAGGTGTAGGAGAGTAGGATCTGTTTCACATGGGTACCCCCACTTTTTGCTGATGCTTCACTGTTTGTTGACTTTAGTCTGGCTGGCAGGTCCTGCTAATCAGAACCCCAGCCTAGCTGCTTCCCTCTCTAAAATGGTTTCCATGTACCTTAGGTACATCTCTTGATTGGAGATCTGGGTGCCCTTATAAGATCCCTAGTATATGGTATACTAAGTACCCAGGGCATAGGTACCCCAGAGGCCTACCAGGGGCTGAATCAGGTATTATGCCACCCCTGGAAGGCCAGCCAAAATGACACCACAGGTCTGCTACCCCTTACTGTGATATAGCCTACTTATATCACTACCATTGCACACACATATAAACCTATAAGTCACTCCTATGGCAGGCCTTACCAATCCTGAAGGCAGAGTGCTTGGTTTTTATGTGAGAGGGTGCCCCTGCATGAGCAGAGCCCCTCTGCAGCATTCGGAGTCCCTCCTCTGATGCTGTTTGTGGTACAGCCTGACCATATACTCTTAAGTGCATTATATCCTCGCGGTACAATGCTAACTTTGGACTGGCTGCACCAAAACATGTCGTGTTTGGTGTCAAACACCTTGGAATACTACCCCCCTGCCAGTCCTGGCGGCGGGGGTAGCATTCCACCCTTCTAGAGGGAGAGACATGTGTAGGAGAGTAGGATCCGCCTCTTATGGTTACCCCCACTTTTTGCTGATGCTTCACTGTATTTGAACTTTAGTCTGGCTGGGGCCCTGCTATTCAGGTCCCCAGCCTAGCTGCTTACTCTCTAAATGGATTCCAAGTACCTTAGGTACTTCTCTGATTGGATTCTGGGGTGCCCTTATAAGTCCCTAGTATATGGTATACTATGTACCCAGGGCATAGGTACCCCAAGGGCCTACCAGGGGCTGAAGCATGTATTGTGCCACCCCTGGAAGGCCCTCCAAAATGACACCACAGGTCTGCTACTGCAGCCTGGGTAAGGGGTGCAGAAAGAGGCAAGAGAGGAGCAGAAAGAGGCAAGAGAGGTGCACACAAAGGCACGAGGGGTGCAGACATTTGCAAGAGAGGTGCAGAAAGAAGCAGGAGAAGTGCAGATAGAAGCAACAGAGGTGCAGAAAGAGGCAAGAGGGGTGCAGAAAGAAGCAAGAAGAGTGCAGACAGAGGCAAGAGAGGTGCAGAAAAAGGGGTGCAGAAAGAGGCAAGAGGGGGTGCAGAAATTTGCAAGACAGGTGCGGAAAGAAACAAGAGCAGTACATAAACAACCAAGAGAAGTGCAGAAAGAGGCAAGAGGGGTGCAGAAAGAGGCAAGAGAAGTTCAGAAAGAAGCTACAGAGGTGGAGAAAGAGGCAAGAGGGGTGCAGAAAGAAGCAACAGAGGTGCAGAAAGAGGGAACAGGGGTGCAGACAGAGGAACGAGAGGTGCAGAAAGAACCAACAGAGGTGCAGAAAGAGGCAAGAAAAGTGCAGAAAGAGGCAAGAGAGTTGCAGAAAAAAGAAAGAGAGGTGCAGAAAGAGGCAAGAGGGGTGCAGAAAGAGGCAATGTAAGTGCAGAAAAAAGCAAACGTGGTGTAGAAAGAGGCAAGAGGGGTGCAGAAAGAGGCAAGAGAGGAGCAGAAAGAGGCAAGAGAGGCGCACACAGATGCACGAGGTATGTAGAAATTTGCAAGAGAGATGCAGAAAGAAGCAAGAGAAGTGTAGAAAGAAGCAACAGAGGTGCAGAAAGAGGCAATAGGGGTGTAGAAAGAAGCAAGAGAAGTGCAGAAAGAAGCAACAGAGGTGCAGAAAGAGGGAACAGGGGTGCAGACAGAGGAAAGAGAGGTGCAGAAAGAACCAACAGAGGTGCAGAAAGAGGCAAGAGAGGTACAGAAATGTGCAAGAGAGTAGCAGACAGAAGCAAGAGCAGTGCAGAAAGAACCAACAGAGGTGCAGAAAGAGGCAAGAGGGGTGCAGAAAGAGGAAAGAGAAGTACAGAAAAAAGAAAAAGAGGTGTAGAAAGAGGCAAGAGGGGTGCAGAAAGAGGCATGAGAGGAGCTGAAAGAGGAAAGAGAGGGGCACACAGAGGCACGAGGTGTGTAGAAATTTGCAAGAGAGGTGCAGAAAGAAGCAAGAGAAGTGTGGAAAGAAGTAACAGAAGTGCAGAAAGAGGCAAGATGGTTGAAGAAAGAAGCAAGAGAAGTGCAGAAAGAAGCAACAGAGGTGCAGAAAGAGGCAAGAGGAGTGCAGACAGAGGCAAGAGAGGTGCAGAAAAAGGGAAGTGGGGTACAGAAAGAGGCTAGAGGGGTGCAGAAATTTGCAAGACAGGTGCAGAAAGAAACAAGAGCAGTACAGAAACAACCAAGAGAGGTGCAGAAAGAGGCAAGTGGAGTGAAGAAAGAGGCAAGAGATGTGCAGAAAGAGGGAACAGGGGTGCAGAAAGAGGCAAGAGAGGTGCAGAAAGCTGGAAGAGAGATATAGAAAGAGGGAAGAAGGGTGCAGAAAGAGGCAAGGGAGTTGCAGAAACAGGCAAAAGAGGTACAGAAAGAAGGAACAGGGGTGCAGACAGAGGGAAGACATGTTCAGAAAGAACCAACAGAGGTGCAGAAAGAGGCAAGAGGGGTGCAGAAATGTGCAAGACAGTAGCAAACAGAAGCAAGAGCAGTGCAGAAAGAACCAACAGAGGTGCAGAAAGAGGCAAGAGGGATACAGAAAGAGGCAAGAGAGGAGCAGAAAGAGGCAATAGGAGTGCAGGCAGAGGCAAGAGAGGTGCGGAAAAAGGGGTGCAGAAACAAGCAAGATGGGTGCAGAAATTTGCAAGACAGGTGCAGAAATAAACAAGAGCAGTACATAAACAACCAAGAGAGGTGCAGAAAGAGGTAAGAGGGGTGCAGAAAGAGGCAAGAGAAGTGCAGAAAAAAGCAACAGAGGTGCAGAAAGAGGCAAGAGAACTGTAGAAAGAGGCAAGAGAGTTGCCGAAACAGGCAAGAGATGTGCAGAAAGAGGGAACAGGGGTGCAGAAAGAGGCAAGAGAGGTGCAGAAAGAGGGAAGAGATGTGTAGAAAGAGGAAAGAGAGGTACAGAAAGAGGCAAGAGGGGTGTAGAAAGAAGCAAGAGAGGTGCAAAAAGAAGCAACAGAGGTGCAGAAAGAGGTAAGAGGGGTGCAGAAAGAGGCAAGAGAGTTGCAGAAACAGGCAAAAGATGTACAGAAAAAGGGAACAGGGGTGCAGACAGAGGCAAGAGAGGTGCAGAAAGAGGGAAGAAGGGTGCAGAAATTTGCAAGAGAGGTGCAGAAAGAAGCAAAAGCAGTGCAGAGAGAACCAACAGAGGTGCAGAAGGAGGCAAGAGGGGTGCAGAAAGAGGGAACAGGGTTGCAGAAATTTGCAAGAGAGGTGCAGAAAGAAGCAAGGGCAGTGCAGAAGGAACCAACAGAGGTGCAGAAACAGACAAGAGTGTTGCAGAAAGAGGCAAGAAAAGTGCAGAACCAGGCAAGACAGTTGCAGAAACAGGCAAAAGAGGTGCAAATGTAACTTGTACCCTAAGGTAACTATAACTCACCCTTGCCATGCACTACTAATTACCCCACATATTACATCACTCATTACATCTTCTGTGACATCATTGATAATACCACTGCACCATTTGCAGTGAAATTATTGATGAGAAAACTGTGCATGGCAGGGGCGCGAGTTATCGTTACCGTATGGCATGACTTATAGTTACTTGCGATAACTAACTATGCATGCTGAATTTCTATGGTTTTTTGTGTGTAAAATCTGAACCTAACTATAACATCCCTGCAACGTTTGTTTTTTCCAGTGATTATAATATATGTTTATGCCTTATACAAAATTATTACTAAGTGCAATGCGCATTTGTTTATGTATATCTACATATATATTTTTAGATGTGTGAGTATGTCTGCATACATGTATAGGTAAATTTTTCAGTTATTAAAATAAAGAAAAAACACTTTCCGCCTCTGCCTACACTCTGAAGCATCGTAAACCATTCCCACTACCAAGGACTCCCAACCATCCTTCCCAACTCTTTCCTCCTATCCTATTCATCCAACTAACAGGCACACATGTCCACACTCCCAACAACATCTCACATCTTCCCTTTACTAACCCACCTCAGTTAATCTTGCCCTTTTCAAAATACTAGTAAGCGCATAGGATCGCAAAAGCACAAACCTAACAAATTAACCATAACTAATCTTAAAAGGCAAAAGGAAGTGTATATTACTAATCTACTACTTGTTTACATCTAACCTTGGGTTCTAGAGTACCTTGTGGCTCTCTGCAATGCGCCTCAGCTCCTTACCTGGAGTAGTATGTTCTATATAAATACAATTTACAATTACACACACTAGTAAGTATGCATTTGCATATTGGGAGGAGCTCTTGCACACATTCTGTATGACATTCCACTTGTAACCGGGCAGTTCCACAAAGAGTACTGTGCCGTGTGTCACAGATCAAACAGTTAGAGAACTCATCTGGGTAACAATATTGTTTGGCCCTTAGTCTTACACACTATGTGTGATTCATAAACCTATTTAGTCCCAAACAAGGACACGGTGTGTTCAGCAGACTCATGGGGGCCAATGCCGCCAAGAGAGCCTTAACTGAAAACATGCTTCATTCAGACACGTGCATATAATGTTTTGTGCATGGCAGTGTTCAGGCAGGCCTTTGAGAGCACTGTGTATTCAGATGTGAATTGTATACAAATGTTCACAACATAGAAGATGCTATTTCATTAGGTAAGCTTAAAGGACAGTGTTTGCTGATGGCTGCCATCTTGGTGCCCAAGTTTGGAACGACCTTCCCCTGCACCTCAAGATCGCCTCATCGCTCTGGGAATTCAGGAAAGGACTCAAACCCTGGCTGTTCGAATGATAGATCTCCTTGAAGCAGCTAGCAGCTCCAGTGCCTCGAGACCCTCACGGGTGATATGCAGCGCTTTATAATTACAGGTAAACTACTAGTGCTGTCCTCAAGACTGCCCATGACATCAAGGACACCATGAAACCTTGGGCTCCTGCAGCTTCTGTAGACAAAGGGCAGTCTCTCCACAGAAGGCCAGGGGGAGTCCCTCAGTGTGTGTGTGGGGGGGAGTAGGGGTGTATCACTGGGTAATCGCACAGTCCCAGAGAATGTTCTGAAGACCAGAGAACCTCAGGCTAAATCTTGTAAGTGTAAGAGTGCTGGTGGCCGCCAGAGCTTTCCAGTCACTAATGTGTGGATGAGAACACCCAGCAGCCAGGCCCTGTGCAGCCTCATGCTTAGAGGTATGTGCCCCCGTGCAGCCTCACGCCTAGAGGTATGTGCCCCAATGCAGCCTCATGCCTAGAGGTATGCGCCCCATGCAGCCTCACGCCTAGAGGTATGCGCCCCCATGCAGCCTAACACCTAGAGGTATGCACCCCTGTGAAGCCTCATGCCTAGAGGTATGCTCCCCGCGCAGCATCGCGCCTAGAGGGATGTACCTCCCCATGTTTGAGATCAGCTGGACTCTCATGAGGTGTGCCCATTAACATCCTTCACATCTGCAAGAACCCCAAACATCCAGCGCTGCGTCAGGGGCCGAACCCTGGTGTTCAGGGGCACGGTCTCCCAGTTTTCTGGAGGCACAGTAGGCAGAATGGAGATTACTCCTCGTATCGGCCCCCCTGTGTAATTAGCTCGGGCCTGGCACCAGGAGAGGCCGGTGTGCTCATCTGAAGAGGGTGGCCTGGTTCTCAGCTCCCCTTGAGGTATGGTGGCGGCTGAGCGGGCTACAGTTGAGGGCAGAGATAAAGGTACCACACACATACTTCCGTCTCCTCTGTGGACGGGGTGCCTGACACTGCCTGTGAATCGGCCATCTCTGGCCCGTACCAGCTCCCGGTACCCCGCTCTCCCGGACTAGACCGTGTCTGATGCCGCTGTACTGACAACCATCTCAAAGGCTCGTACACCAGCTTGACGGCAAGACGGAGGAACAAAACAGAAGGAAATGCAAAAAAACCCCAAAAAAACATCAGTAGCAGAACAAACCCGGCCTTCTGTTTCCAATTACTCTCAGAGGAGACAGAGCGTGTCACAGCAAAGTTCACGCACCGAGCTGAAGTCAGCCAGAAAATACAGGCGAAAATTCACCCGGAGCCCGGGGCAGCGTTTATTCGGCTAAAACTGTTCAACTGTTAACCCGCCAAGAGGAGTGGCGCTCCGAGGGGGAAAGGGGGGAGGTGATGTGAGCTGCTTCTGTACCGTCAAGTGGGGGCCAGGAAATGTTAGGGCTCAAAGCCCCGCAATGGCACTTCGGAGACAGACCCTGATGTTTGGGGGGGGAGGGGGGAGGGGGGCACAGATGCAGACTAGAAGCAGCCATGGAGATGAGATCAAGAACAAAAGTAGGGCATCGGAGACATTCAAAGTCGTCTCTCAAAGAGAACTTCCTCGCTTTAGAAGGATTTGCTCGGAGAAGATTATGAAGGAGAAAAATATGAGTCTGGTTACATAACGGGCGGCTCCGTGAGTTCATTCTCTTTTAGTGGTGCTCCAAAAACCACCCAGCAACTTGGAAGCCTTCTGGGCATGAGCATAAAACATACATCATAAACAGCAAACATACATGGCTCAAAAGATGAACTCCACATGATGTCACGCGCAGTAAAACAGATTAAAAAAATAAGGTCTCACTTACTCATTCTAGAGCGGTTTAAAATGTTAGCAGCTACACAGACTGTGCTGATGGACAGGACTGCTCCGCACTTTTAGGCACGGAAATTTGGAGGTACTAAGCCCATTGGGCTTTTCTTACATTTTGGGTCTGGTGGTTTACTGGAATAAAGTGTCTACTATAGGGGCCTGTGCTTGACCTCATGGTCATAGGTTCAAATCCCTGAGGGAACACTCAGCCTTTCATCCTTCTGAGATCGATAAATGAGTACCATTGAGTTGAGTAACAATAAACATCTGATATTCAGCGCCAAGATATCCTTCTGGGTTAAACTGCGCTTTACAAATACACGTTATGCCATGTCACAAGGTAACAGTGCCTGTCCAAAGGGTGCCTCCTCTTCATGCTTCTAGCCACTGCCGCTCAATGGTGATTGGATTCGGTTCAATCTTTGGCAATCGGATAAGGAAAACAGAACCGGCCCTTCGCTTTTGAGTAAAGTGCTTGTGCTGAGTGCACAGAACCTGGACACGACATGAAAGCCGGTACATGCACTCCCAGCTCAGACAGTCACTCATCCATCAAAGCCAAGCACGAGTGAGGCGCGGTTTCATCCAGGGAGCCCACGGGTCTGTGACTGTGGGCTCCTTCACAGTATGGGGAACAGATGCACGAATTATAAATGTTTACCCCCTCCTACACATCGCCCGCCCCCTCTTGTTCTGTTCCCTTCTGGGCGTCTTCACAGCTGCGCACCAGTTCAGAAACCATGTAGGCACAGAGCGGACCGAGACAAATGGTGCGACCACCATAAAACGCCCTAACAAAAGGATGGCCGCAGTGGGCTCCGGTCTGGCCACGTCAGATGGCCGCGGTCCTCGGGTGAGTCACGACTCGGATGCACTGGCCACACTTGAAAGCAGGAGGAGGGGCTGGAGCAGGCAACAGGGGATTATCAGACCTGTGCTCGAGTGGCAGTTCTCACACAGCGGCACAGGCCGAGGTGCAATAGCAGACCTGGGTCTGAGTACTAAGGCGCACTGGCAGAAGCGTGGGAAGGGGTACTTTAGGGAAGGCACAGGGGGGCACAGAGATGGTGCAGGCCAGGCCTGAGGCCCTACGCAGAAGCGTGGGAAGGGGTGCTCAAGGGAAGGCACAGGGGTACACAGAGATGGTGCAGGCCAGGCCTGGGGCCACTGGCAGAAGCGTGGGAAGGGGTGTTCAAGGGAAGGCACAGGGGGGCACAGAGATGGTGCAAGCCAGGCTTGGGGCCTCTGGCAGAAGTCTGGGAAGGGGTGGTCAAGGGAAGGCAGGGGGAGGGGGGCACAGAGATGGTGCAGGGCAGGCCTGAGGCCACTGGTAGAAGTGTGCTAAGGGGTACTCAAGGGAATGCAGGGGGCACAGAGATGGTGCAGGCCAGGCCTAAGATGACTGGCAGAAGCGTGGGAAGAGGTACTTTAGGGAAGGCACAGGGGGGCACAGAGATAGTGCAGGCCAGACCTTAGGCGCACTGGCAAAAACGTGGGAAGGGGTACTATAGGGAAGGCACAAGGATGGCACAGATATGGTGCAAGCCAGGCCTGAGACCACTGGCAGAAGCGTGGAAAGGGGTACTCAATGGAAGGCACATGGGGGCACTGAGACGGTGCACTCCATGCCTGAATGCACATGTAGGAGTACTTAAGGGAAGGCAGGGGGCACATACAGACTGCAGTGGGCTGTGCGCAGGCAAGGATTGTGGTCGAAGCAGGACATTGGACGGGGGCCTAGGGGCCATTTGGCAAAGGTCAGTATCCCTCACCGGCCCTCAAACAGATCAGATGTTTTCCCCACACGACCGGAGCCTGGCCTTGCACTGCAGGGTGGGTGCCTCACTCTCCGTGGTGATTAATGACTTACAGAGTGGGTCTGAGGCTTGGCAAACCTGCCCACAAAGGCTTTCATCTCATAGCCTCACCAGTTTCCTCTTTGGAGAGCTATATTTCACCGCCATCCTATTCTCCTGACCCCCCACTCCTTAATGAACAAGAGAATGCAGAACCCATTCCACATTTGCAGCCCCAACCCCCGCCATTCACAAGTTCTACAGCAATTTAACAAACCTGGGCTTTCAGGGTGACAGGTATGGATTTATGCAGCAGCAGAGGGCTTGGCAACTGAGGGAGCGAGCTGGGCTCCTTTCGAGAGAAGTGTGGCAGTGCCCTGTCCAGTACTGAGAGCCGCTGACAGTACTGCCTCAGCCCTCTATGATTTAGAGCCCCCACGAGTCCAGTACTGACAGCCACCGACGGTACTGCCTCAGCCCTCTATGATTTAGAGCCCCCACAAATCCAATACTGAGAGCCACCGAGGGTACTGCCTCAGCCCTCTGTGATTCAGCACACCCGCGAGTCCAGTACTGAGAGCCACCGATGGTACTGCCTCAGCCCTCTATGGTTCAGAGCCCCCGCGAGTCCGGTACTGAGAGCCACAGAGAGCTCTGCCAGTGCCCCTCAATTCACCATGCTGTATCTCGTGACTCCCCAAACCCTACTAAAGCACCCTGAGCAGTAGCATAGCACCCCTGCTGCCGTGCAGGGTTCATGCCCACACAGCTCAGCCACGCACGGCACTCTGGCATCTCCAGCACTCGGACACAGGCAGCTCCCCCAAAGCACCTCAGTCCTTAAGCAAAGCCCCAGGGAGGTGGCGGTCCCCGGGGCTTGGGGGGCCCACGAGGCCCCCGCACATAATTGTGAAAAGCCCCGGGGGGCTACGTGCCTCCCATGCATAATAAATAAATCCCCAGGTAGGTGGTGGTCCACAGGGCTGCGGGGGCCCCCGTGGGCACCCACACCCAAATAAAACATTGCCCCGGGACCTGGCCCACCCGGGGGCTTTTTGGCCAGATTCGCACACCCAAAAATATAAAAAGAAAATGCTTTTTTTTTGCCCTGAGCAGGTCTAGGGGGTCAGGGTGTTAAAAAAATAAAATAAAAAAATGCTCAGGCCTTGGGGAATGGGGTCCCCAGGGCCCAAAAAATACTAGAAGAAGGGGGGCTACACAGCCCCCCTTCTACAAATATTTAAAAAAAAGAAAAGCTGGCATCTCGCCGGAGGCCCCGCCCCCTCCCTGCACCACTGTGCAAACGCGCCTTCTGATGCGTTCTGAATTGGGGCATTAAGTCCTCTTCAATCCTAAGGGTCCTTAGGGGCCAACTAGACCACCAGGTACCTCCACTAATCCCCACACAGTGGGATTGCTGAGAGATGGTCCGAGGCCATGCCCCTTTTTACACCACTCTGCAAACACGCCTCTTGGCGCCTCTTGGTGCACTGCTGGTGGGGCTGGTGGGACGACTTCATCCTGCTCGGGCAGCAGTGCACCAGGAGGTGCATTTGCAGAGTGGTGTAAAAGGGGGCCATGGCCTCAGACCACTCTCAGCAATCCAGCTGTGTGGGGCTTACTGGAGGTACCTGGTGGGCTAGTTGGCCCCCAGGGACCCTCAGGAGGCAAGGGGACTTCATCCCCCAACCAAGAGCACGCCAGGAGGCGCATTTAGAGTGTGGTGGATAAAGGGGGCATGCCCTTGTCCACCTATCAGCAATCCCACTATCTGGGGCATACTGGAGGTATCAGGTAGGCTAGTTGGCCCCTAAGGATCCCCAGTAGCGAAGTAGACTTTAATCCCATCCAAGAGCACGCCAGGGAGCACGTTTGCAGAGTGGTGGGGAAAGGGGGCATGGCCTGCTATGAGAATTTAGCAATGCTGCTGTGTGGGACGTACTGGAGGTAATAGGAGGGGTATTTGGCCCCAAGGTTGTCCTTGGGGGCCAACACTCCTCCTGTTACCTCCACTAAGTCCCACACAGTGGGATTGCTAAGAGGTCTTCGGAGGCCACCCCCCTTTCTCCACCACTCAGCAAACGCACCTCCTGGCACAGTACTGGTTGGGGGATGAAGTTCACTTTACTCCTGAGGGACTTTCGGGGGCCAAGAAGCCCTCCTGGTACCTCCTGTAAGTCCTACATAGCGGAATTCCTGAGCGCTGGTTGGAGGCCCAGGCCCCTTTCTCCACCACTCTGCAAATGTGACTGCCAGTTAAAGAAACATTTGTAATTTAATAGGTCTCGCATTTGCAAGAGTTAGAACTATTGGCGTTGTAAATGTAAAAGTTTTTTACTAATGTTTTTTGAAGTGGAGTGGATGTATGTTGTGTGTAGTGGAATTATGTGGTATGTTGTGCAGTGAAATTATTTGGCTAGAAAGTATGTGGTATTTAGTGTATAGGAATTATGTAGAGTGGGATTATGTGTTATGGAGAGCAATTATGTGGTATGGTAGTCTATGTTGTGGAGTGGTTACCTCAGGTTTAGTCTTTCTCGTTTCCATAGAAGCTAAACTATGAACTCAATGAGACAAAAAAAAGGAATCACTGAGGAGCACTTCTGGACCTAGTCAGAGGAATGAACAGGGCCACTGGAATTATGCGACTGTTTGGCTGCACCAACTTTCGCACAATTATACATTTTCCGCATTAGCCACATAATCCGTCATCTGCTGCCTAATCTGCAGATTTGAACAAAAAAAGCCTTTTTTCTAGCTCAAATGGCTCAAACGTTACCAAAAATGCAGCGACAAGTGTTACAGCGTGGTGGAAGGTCCTTTGTAAACCTAGAATGGTCACCTGTTACTTACTGCTAAATGTGGGTGTTAAATTGGTACTAATGGTGTGCAAGCAACTCTTGCTTCTTTCTGCGGCACTCTCGCATCTTTCTGCATTTCTGTTGCTTCTTTCTGCACCTTTCTTTCTTTTTCTGCACTTCTCTTGCCTCTTTCTGCACATCTCTTCTACTTTCTGCACCTCTTTAGCCTCTTTCTGCACCTCTGTTGCCTCTTTCTGCACCTCACTTGCTTCTTTGTGCACCCGTCTTGCCTCTTTCTGCACCCCTTTTCTCTTTCTGCACTCCTCTTGCCTCTTTCTGCACTTCTGTTCCTTCTTTCTGCACTTCTTTTGTTACTTTATGCACCTCTGTTGCTTCTTTCTGCACCTCTCTTGACTCTTTCTCCACCCCTCTTCCCTCTTTCTGCACCTCTGTTGCTTCTTTCTGCACCTCTATTGCTTCTTTCTGCACCTCTGTCCCTTCTTTGTGCACCCCTCGTGCCTCTTTCTGCACCCCTCTTCCCTCTTTTTGCACCGCTCTTGCCTCTTTCTGCACCTCTGTTGCATCTTTCTGTACTACTCTTTCTTCTTTCTGCACCTCTCTTGCTTCTTTCTGCACCACTCATGCTTCATTCTGCACCCCTATTCTGTCTTTCTGCACCCCTCTCGCCACTTTCTCCACCCCTGTTCTCCCTTTTTCCATCTCTGTTGCTTCTTTCTACACTTCTCTTGCCTCTTTTTCCACCCCTCATCCCTCATTCTGCAACTCTGTTTCTTCTTTCTGCACTTCTCTTACTTCTTTCTGCACCTCTGTCCCTTCTTTCTGCATCCCTTGTGCCTCTTTCACACCCCTCTTCCCTATTTCTGCACCCATCTTGCCTCTTTTTGCACCTCTGTTGCTTCTTTCTGCACTCCTCTTGCTACTTTCTACACCTCTCTTGCTTCTTTCTGCACCACTCATGCTTCTTTCTGCACCCCTCATTCCTCTTTCTGTACCCCTCTTCCCTCTTTCTGCACCTCTCTTGCCTCTTTCTGCACCTCTGTTCCTTCTTTCTGCTCTTCTTTTATTTATTTCTGCACCTCTCTTGCCACTTTCTCCACCCCTGTTCCCCCTTTTTGCATCTCTGTTGCTTCTTTCTGCCCTTCTCTTGCCTCTTTCTCCATCCCTCATCCCTCATTCTGCACCTCTGTTGCTTCTTTCTGCACTTTTCTTGCTTCTTTCTGCACCTCTGTCCCTTCTTTCTGCAACCCTTGTGCCTCTTTCTGCACCCCTCTTCCCTCTTTCTGCACCCCTCTTACCTCTTTCTGCACCTCTGTTCCTTCTTTCTGCACTTCTTTTGTTTCTTTCTGCAACTCTCTTGCTTCTTTCTACACACCTCTTGCTTCTTTCTGCACCCCTTGTGCCTCTTTCACACCCCTCATCCCTCTTTCTGCACCCCTCTTGCCTCTTTCTGCACCTTTGTTCCTTCTTTATGCACTTATTTTGTTTCTTTCTGCACCTCTCTTGTTTCTTGCTGTATCCCTCTTGCCTCTTTCTCCACCCCACTTCCCCCTTTCTGCATCTCTGTTGCTTTTTTATGCATTTCTCTTGCTTCTTTCTGCATCTCTCTTGCTTCTTTCTGCATCCTTCATGCCTCTTTCTGCACCCCTCATCCCTCTTTCTACACTCCTCTTGCCTCTTTCTGCATCTCTGTTGCTTCTCTATGTACTTCTTTTGTTTCTTTCTGCACCCCTCTTGCCTCTTTCTGCACCTCTTTTCCTTCTTTCTGTTCTTCTTTTGTTTCTTTCTGCACCTCTCGCTTCTTTCTGCACCCCTCTTGCCTCTTTCTGCACCTCTGTTCCTTCTTTCTGCACTCCTTTTGTTTCTTTCTGCAGTTCTCTTGCTTCTTTCTGCACCCCCTTGCCTCTTTCTCTACCCCTCTTCCCTCTTTCTTCACCCCTGTTGCCTTTTTCTGCACCTCTGTTCCTTCTTCCTGCACTTCTTTTGTTTCTTTCTGTACATCTCTTGCTTCTTTCTGCACCCCTCGTGTCTCTCTCTGCACCCCTTTTCCTTCTTTTTGCACCCCTCTTGCCTCTTTCTGCACCTCTGTTGCTTCTTTCTGCACTTCTCTTGCTTCTTTATGCACCTCTTTGCTTCTTTCTGTACCACTCGCGCTTCTTTCTGCACCCTTCATCCCTCTTTCTGCACTCTCTTGCCTCTTTCTGCACCTCTGTTCCTTCTTTCTACTCTTCTTTTATTTCTTTCTGCACCTCTCTTGCTTCTTTCTGCACCCCTCTTGCCTCTTTCTCTACCCGCTTCCCCCTTTCTGCATCTCTGTTGCTTCTTTCTGCACTTCTGTTCCCTCTTTCTCTACCCCTCTTCCCTCTTACTGCACCTCTCTTGCCTCTTTCTGCACCTCTGTTCCTTCTTTCTTCAGTTCTTTTGTTTCTTTCTGCACCACTCTTGTTTCTTTCTACACCCCCTTGCCTCTTTCTCCACCCCTCTTCCCTCTTTCTGCACCTCTGTTGCCTCTTTCTGCACCCCTGTTGCCTCTTTCTGCACCTCTATTCCTTCTTTCTGTACTTCTTTTGTTTCTCTCTGCACATCTCTTGCTTGTTTCTGCACCCTCGTGCTTCTTTCTGCACCCCTCTTCCCTCTTTTTGCACCTCTGTTCCTTCTTTCTGTACTTCTTTTGTTTCTTTCTGCACCCTTCTTCCCTTTTTGCATCCCTCTTGCCTCTTTCTGCAGTTCTCTTGTCATTTTCTGCACCTCTCTTGCCTCTTTCTGCACCTCACTTGCCTCTTTCTGTACTTCTTTTGCTTCTTTCTATACCTCTGTTCCTTCTTTCAGCAATTCTCTTGCCTCTTTCTGCACTTCTCTTGCTTGTTTCTGCACCTCTCGCGTCTTTCTCCACCTCTGTGCCTCTTTCTGCACCTCACTTGCTTCTGTCTGCACTCCTCTTGCCTCTTTCTGTACCCCTCTTTCCTCTTTCTGCACTTCTCTTGCTTGTTTCTGCACCCTTCTTCTCTTTTTTGCATCCCTCTTGCCTCTTTCTGCAGTTCTCTTGTCATTTTCCACACCTCTCTTGCCTCTTTCTACAAGTCACTTGCCTCTTTCTGCACTTCTCTTGCTTCTTTCTACACCTCTGTTGTATCTTTCAGCAATTCTCTTGCCTCTTTCTGCACTTCTCTTGCTTGTTTCTGCCCCTCTCTTGCGTCATTCTGCATCTCTGTTGCCTCTTTCTGCACCTCACTTGCTTCTTTCTGCATCCCTCTTGCCTCTTTCTGCACCCTTCTTTCCTGTTTCTGTACCTCTCTTGCCTCTTTCTGTACCCCTGTTCCCTCTTTCTGCACCTTTCCTGCCTGTTTCTGCACCTCTCTTACCTCTTCTGTACCTCTGTTGATTCTTTCTGTACTTCTTTTGCCTCTTTCTGCACCCTTCGTGCCTCTTTTCAGCACCTCTGTTGCTTCTATCTGTACTTCTCTTCCTTCTTTCTGCACCCTCCTGCCTCTTTCTGTACCCCTCTTGCCTCTTTGTGCACCTCTCCTACCTCTTTCTGCACCCTCTTGACTCTTTCTGCACCCCTCTTCCCTCTTGCTGTACCTCTCTTGCCGCTTTCTGCACCTCTGTTGCTTCTTTCTGTACTTTTCTTGCCTCTTTCTGTACCCCTCTTGCTTCTTTTTACACCTCTGTTGCAAATTTCTGTACCCCTCTTGCCTCTTTCTGCACACCTGTTCCCTCTTTCTGCACCCCTTTTGCCTGTTTCTGCAACTCTCTTGCCTCTTTCTGCAGTTCTCTTGCCTCCTTCTGTACCTCACTTGCCTCTTTCTGCACCCTTCTTCCCTTTTTCTGCACATCTCTTGCCTCTTCCTGCACCTCTCTTGCCTCTTTCTGCACATCTCTTGGTTCTTTATGCACTGCTCTTGCCTCTTTCTGCAACCCTCTTGCCTCTTTCTGCACCTCTTTTGCTTCTTTCTGCACTTCTCTCTCCTTTTTCTGTACCCCTCTTGCCTCTTTCAGCACCTCTGTTGCTTCTTTCTGAACTTCTCTTCCTTCTTTCTGCACCCCTCGTGCCTCTTTCTGCACCCTTCTTCCCTTTTCCTGCACGTCTCTTGGTTCTTTCTGCACTGCTCTTGCCTCTTTCTGCACCCCTCTTGCCTCCTTCTGTACCTTTGTTGTTTCTTACTGCACTGCTCTTGCTTCTTTCTGCACCTCTTTTGCCTATTTCTGCAACTCTCTTGCCTCTTTCTGTACTTCTCTTGCCTCCTTCTGCACCTCTGTTGCTTCTTTTTTGCACTTCTCTTCCTCTCTCTGCACTCCTCTTGCCTCTTTCTGCAGTTCTCTTGTCATTTTCTGCACCTCTCTTGCCTCTTTCTGCACCTCACTTGCCTCTTTCTGCACTTCTCTTGCTTCTTTCTACACCTCTGTTGCTTCTTTCAGCAATTCTCTTGCCTCTTTCAGCACTTCTCTTGCTTGTTTCTGCACCTCTCGTGTCTTTCTTCACCTCTGTGTCTCATTTTGCACATCACTTGCTTCTGTCTGCACCCATCTTGTCTCTTTCTGTACCCCTCTTTCCTCTATCTGCACTTCTCTTGCTTGTTTCTGCACCCTTCTTCTCTTTTTTGCATCCCTCTTGCCTCTTTCTGCAGTTCTTTTGTCATTTTCTGCATCTCTCTTGCCTCTTTCTACAACTCACTTGGCTCTTTCTGCACTTCTCTTGCTTCTTTCTACAACTCTGTTGTTTCTTTCAGCATTTCTCATGCCTCTTTCTGCACTTCTCTTGCTTGTTTCTGCACCTCTCTTGCGTCTTCTGCACCTCTGTTGCCTCTTTCTGCACCTCACTTGCTTCTTTCTGCACCCCTCTTGCCTCTTTCTGCACCCTTCTTTCCTCTTTCTGTACCTCTCTTGCCTCTTTCTGTACCCCTGTTCCCTCTTTCTGCAACTTTCCTGCCTGTTTCTGCACCTCTCTTACTTCTTTCTGTACCTCTGTTGATTCTTTCTGTTCTTCTCTTGCCTCTTTCTGCACCTTTCGTGCCTCTTTCAGCACCTCTGTTGCTTCTTTCTGTACTTGTCTTCCTTCTTTCTGCACCCCTCCTGCCTCTTTCTGTACCCCTCTTGCCTCTTTGTGCACCTCTCCTACCTCTTTCTGAACCCCTCTTGCCTCTTTCTGTACCCCTCTTCCCTCTTGATGTGCCTCTCTTGCCTCTTTATGCACCTCTTTTGCTTCTTTATGCACTTTTTTTTACCTCTTTCTGTACCTCTCTTGCCTCTTTCTGCACCTCTGTTCCTTCTTTCTTCAGTTCTTTTGTTTCTTTCTGCACCTCTCTTGCTTCTTTCTACACCCCCTTGCCTCTTTCTCCACCCCTCTTCCCTCTTTCTGCACCCCTGTTGCCTCTTTCTGCACCCCTGTTGCCTCTTTCTGCACCTCTATTCCTTCTTTCTGTACTTCTTTTGTTTCTCTCTGCACATCTCTTGCTTGTTTCTGCACCCCTCGTGCTTCTTTCTGCACCCCTCTTCCCTCTTTTTGCACCTCTGTTCCTTCTTTCTGTACTTCTTTTGTTTCTTTCTGCACCCTTCTTCCCTTTTTGCATCCCTCTTGCCTCTTTCTGCAGTTCTCTTGTCATTTTCTGCACCTCTCTTGCCTCTTTATGCACCTCACTTGCCTCTTTCTGTACTTCTCTTGCTTCTTTCTATACCTCTGTTGCTTCTTTCAGCAATTCTCTTGCCTCTTTCTGCACTTCTCTTGCTTGTTTCTGCACCTCTCGCGTCTTTTCTCCACCTCTGTGCCTCTTTCTGCACCTCACTTGCTTCTGTCTGCACCCCTCTTGCCTCTTTCTGTACCCCTCTTTCCTCTTTCTGCACTTCTCTTGCTTGTTTCTGCACCCTTCTTCTCTTTTTTGCATCCCTCTTGCCTCTTTCTGCAGTTCTCTTGTCATTTTCCGCACCTCTCTTGCCTCTTTCTACAAGTCACTTGCCTCTTTCTGCACTTCTCTTGCTTCTTTCTACAACTCTGTTGTATCTTTCAGCAATTCTCTTGCCTCTTTCTGCACTTCTCTTGCTTGTTTCTGCCCCTCTCTTGCATCATTCTGCATCTCTGTTGCCTCTTTCTGCACCTCAATTGCTTCTTTCTGCATCCCTCTTTCCTCTTTCTGCACCCTTCTTTCCTCTTTCTGCACTTCTCTTGCCTCTTTCTGTACCCCTGTTCCCTCTTTCTGCACCTTTCCTGCCTGTTTCTGCACCTCTCTTACCTCTTCTGTACGTCTGTTGATTCTTTCTGTACTTCTTTTGTCTCTTTCTGCACCCTTCGTGCCTCTTTCAGCACCTCTGTTGCTTCTATCTGTACTTCTCTTCCTTCTTTCTGCACCCCTCCTGCCTCTTTCTGTACCCCTCTTGCCTCTTTGTGCACCTCTCCTACCTCTTTCTGCACCCCTCTTGACTTTTTCTGCACCCCTCTTCCCTCTTGCTGTACCTCTCTTGCCTCTTTCTGCACCTCTGTTGCTTCTTTCTATACTTTTCTTGCCTCTTTCTGTACCCCTCTTGCTTCTTTTTACACCTCTGTTGCAAATTTCTGTACCCCTCTTGCCTCTTTCTGCACACCTGTTCCCTCTTTCTGCACCCCTTTTGCCTGTTTCTGCAACTCTCTTGCCTCTTTCTGCAGTTCTCTTGCCTCCTTCTGTACCTCACTTGCCTCTTTCTGCACCCTTCTTCCCTTTTTCTGCACATCTCTTGCCTCTTCCTGCACCTCTCTTGCCTCTTTCTGCACATCTCTTGGTTCTTTATGCACTGCTCTTGCCTCTTTCTGTACCCCTCTTGCCTCTTTCAGCACCTCTGTTGCTTCTTTCTGCACTTCTCTTCCTTCTTTCTGCACCCCTCGTGCCTCTTTCTGCACCCTTCTTCCCTTTTCCTGCACGTCTCTTGGTTCTTTCTGCACTGCTCTTGCCTCTTTCTGCACCCTCTTGCCTCCTTCTGTACCTTTGTTGTTTCTTACTGCACTGCTCTTGCTTCTTTCTGCACCTCTTTGCCTATTTCTGCAACTCTCTTGCCTCTTTCTGTACTTCTCTTGCCTCCTTCTGCACCTCTGTTGCTTCTTTTTTGCACTTCTCTTCCTCTCTCTGCACTCCTCTTGCCTCTTTCTGCAGTTCTCTTGTCATTTTCTGCACCTCTCTTGCCTCTTTCTGCACCTCACTTGCCTCTTTCTGCACTTCTCTTGCTTCTTTCTACACCTCTGTTGCTTCTTTCAGCAATTCTCTTGCCTCTTTCAGCACTTCTCTTGCTTGTTTCTGCACCTCTCGTGTCTTTCTTCACCTCTGTGTCTCATTTTGCACATCACTTGCTTCTGTCTGCACCCCTCTTGTCTCTTTCTGTACCCCTCTTTCCTCTATCTGCACTTCTCTTGCTTGTTTCTGCACCCTTCTTCTCTTTTTTGCATCCCTCTTGCCTCTTTCTGCAGTTCTTTTGTCATTTTCTGCACCTCTCTTGCCTCTTTCTACAACTCACTTGGCTCTTTCTGCACTTCTCTTGCTTCTTTCTACAACTCTGTTGTTTCTTTCAGCATTTCTCATGCCTCTTTCTGCACTTCTCTTGCTTGTTTCTGCACCTCTCTTGCGTCTTCTGCACCTCTGTTGCCTCTTTCTGCACCTCACTTGCTTCTTTCTGCACCCCTCTTGCCTCTTTCTGCACCCTTCTTTCCTCTTTCTGTACCTCTCTTGCCTCTTTCTGTACCCCTGTTCCCTCTTTCTGCAACTTTCCTGCCTGTTTCTGCACCTCTCTTACCTCTTTCTGTACCTCTGTTGATTCTTTCTGTACTTCTCTTGCCTCTTTCTGCACCCCTCCTGCCTCTTTCTGTACCCCTCTTGCCTCTTTGTGCACCTCTCCTACCTCTTTCTGAACCCCTCTTGCCTCTTTCTGCACCCCTCTTCCCTCTTGATGTACCTCTCTTGCCTCTTTATGCACCTCTTTTGCTTCTTTCTGCACTTTTTTAACCTCTTTCTGCACCTCTCTTGCCTCTTTCTGCACCTCTGTTCCTTCTTTCTTCAGTTCTTTTGTTTCTTTCTGCACCTCTCTTGCTTCTTTCTCCACCCCCTTGCCTCTTTCTCCACCCCTCTTCCCTCTTTCTGCACCTCTGTTGCCTCTTTCTGCACCCCTGTTGCCTCTTTCTGCACCTCTCTTCCTTCTTTCTGTACTTCTTTTGTTTCTCTCTGCACATCTCTTGCTTGTTTCTGCACCCCTCGTGCTTCTTTCTGCACCCCTCTTCCCTCTTTTTGCACCTCTGTTCCTTCTTTCTGTACTTCTTTTGTTTCTTTCTGCACCCTTCTTCCCTTTTTGCATCCCTCTTGCCTCTTTCTGCAGTTCTCTTGTCATTTTCTGCACCTCTCTTGCCTCTTTCTGCACCTCACTTGCTTCTTTCTGTACTTCTCTTGCTTCTTTCTATACCTCTGTTGCTTCTTTCAGCAATTCTCTTGCCTCTTTCTACACTTCTCTTGCTTGTTTCTGCACCTCTCGCGTCTTTCTCCACCTCTGTGCCTCTTTCTGCACCTCACTTGCTTCTGTCTGCACCCCTCTTGCCTCTTTCTGTACCCCTCTTTCCTCTTTCTGCACTTCTCTTGCTTGTTTCTGCACCCTTCTTCTCTTTTTTGCATCCCTCTTGCCTCTTTCTGCAGTTCTCTTGTCATTTTCCGCACCTCTCTTGCCTCTTTCTACAAGTCACTTGCCTCTTTCTGCACTTCTCTTGCTTCTTTCTACACCTCTGTTGTATCTTTCAGCAATTCTCTTGCCTCTTTCTGCACTTCTCTTGCTTGTTTCTGCCCCTCTCTTGCGTCATTCTGCATCTCTGTTGCCTCTTTCTGCACCTCACTTGCTTCTTTCTGCATCCCTCTTGCCTCTTTCTGCACCCTTCTTTCCTCTTTCTGCACCTCTCTTGCCTCTTTCTGTACCCCTGTTCCCTCTTTCTGCACCTTTCCTGCCTGTTTCTGCACCTCTCTTACCTCTTCTGTACCTCTGTTGATTCTTTCTGTACTTCTTTTGCCTCTTTCTGCACCCTTCGTGCCTCTTTCAGCACCTCTGTTGCTTCTATCTGTACTTCTCTTCCTTCTTTCTGCACCCCTCCTGCCTCTTTCTGTACCCCTCTTGCCTCTTTGTGCACCTCTCCTACCTCTTTCTGCACCCCTCTTGACTCTTTCTGCACCCCTCTTCCCTCTTGCTGTACCTCTCTTGCCTCTTTCTGCACCTCTGTTGCTTCTTTCTATACTTTTCTTGCCTCTTTCTGTACCCCTCTTGCTTCTTTTTACACCTCTGTTGCAAATTTCTGTACCCCTCTTGCCTCTTTCTGCACACCTGTTCCCTCTTTCTGCACCCCTTTTGCCTGTTTCTGCAACTCTCTTGCCTCTTTCTGCAGTTCTCTTGCCTCCTTCTGTACCTCACTTGCCTCTTTCTGCACCCTTCTTCCCTTTTTCTGCACATCTCTTGCCTCTTCCTGCACCTCTCTTGCCTCTTTCTGCACATCTCTTGGTTCTTTATGCACTGCTCTTGCCTCTTTCTGTACCCCTCTTGCCTCTTTCAGCACCTCTGTTGCTTCTTTCTGCACTTCTCTTCCTTCTTTCTGCACCCCTCGTGCCTCTTTCTGCACCCTTCTTCCCTTTTCCTGCACGTCTCTTGGTTCTTTCTGCACTGCTCTTGCCTCTTTCTGCACCCCTCTTGCCTCCTTCTGTACCTTTGTTGTTTCTTACTGCACTGCTCTTGCTTCTTTCTGCACCTCTTTTGCCTATTTCTGCAACTCTCTTGCCTCTTTCTGTACTTCTCTTGCCTCCTTCTGCACCTCTGTTGCTTCTTTTTTGCACTTCTCTTCCTCTCTCTGCACTCCTCTTGCCTCTTTCTGCAGTTCTCTTGTCATTTTCTGCACCTCTCTTGCCTCTTTCTGCACCTCACTTGCCTCTTTCTGCACTTCTCTTGCTTCTTTCTACACCTCTGTTGCTTCTTACAGCAATTCTCTTGCCTCTTTCAGCACTTCTCTTGCTTGTTTCTGCACCTCTCGTGTCTTTCTTCACCTCTGTGTCTCATTTTGCACATCACTTGCTTCTGTCTGCACCCCTCTTGTCTCTTTCTGTACCCCTCTTTCTCTATCTGCACTTCTCTTGCTTGTTTCTGCACCCTTCTTCTCTTTTTTGCATCCCTCTTGCCTCTTTCTGCAGTTCTTTTGTCATTTTCTGCACCTCTCTTGCCTCTTTCTACAACTCACTTGGCTCTTTCTGCACTTCTCTTGCTTCTTTCTACACCTCTGTTGTTTCTTTCAGCATTTCTCATGCCCCTTTCTGCACTTCTCTTGCTTGTTTCTGCACCTCTCTTGCGTCTTCTGCACCTCTGTTGCCTCTTTCTGCACCTCACTTGCTTCTTTCTGCACCCCTCTTGCCTCTTTCTCCACCCTTCTTTCCTCTTTCTGTACCTTTCTTGCCTCTTTCTGTACCCCTGTTCCCTCTTTCTGCAACTTTCCTGCCTGTTTCTGCACCTCTCTTACCTCTTTCTGTACCTCTGTTGATTCTTTCTGTACTTCTCTTGCCTCTTTCTGCACCTTTCGTGCCTCTTTCAGCACCTCTGTTGCTTCTTTCTGTACCTGTCTTCCTTCTTTCTGCACCCCTCCTGCCTCTTTCTGTACCCCTCTTGCCTCTTTGTGCACCTCTCCTACCTCTTTCTGAACCCCTCTTGCCTCTTTCTGCACCCCTCTTCCCTCTTGATGTACCTCTCTTGCCTCTTTATGCACCTCTTTTGCTTCTTTCTGCACTTTTTTTTACCTCTTTCTGTACCCCTCTTGCTTCTTTTTGCACCTCTGTTGCAAATTTCTGTACCCCTCTTCCCTCTTTCTGCATACCTGTTCCCTCTTTCTGCACCCCTTTTGCCTGTTTCTGCAACTCTCTTGCCTCTTTATGCAGTTCTTTTGCCTCCTTCTGTACCTCACTTGCCTGTTTCTGCACCCTTCTTCCCTTTTTCTGCACATCTCTTGCCTCTTCCTGCACCTCTCTTGCCTCTTTCTGCACATCTCTTGGTTCTATCTGCACTGCTCTTGCCTCTTTCTACACCTCTTTTGCTTCTCTCTGCACTTCTCTCTCCTTTTTCTACACCCCTCCTGCCTCTTTCAGCACCTCTGTTGCTTCTTTCTGCATTTCTCTTCCTTCTTTCTTCACCCCTCGTGCCTCTTTCTGCACCCTTCTCTCCTTTTCCAGCACCTCTGTTGTTTCTTACTGCACTGCTCTTGCTTCTTTCTGCACCTCTTTTGCCTGTTTCTGCAACTCTCTTGCCTCTTTCTGTCCTTCTCTTGCCTCCTTCTGCACCTCTGTTGCTTCTTTTTTGCACTTCTCTTCCTCTTTCTGCACCCCTCTTGCCTCTTTCTGCCCCTCTGTTGCTTCTTTCTGCACTTCTCTTGCTTCTTTCTGCACTTTTGTTGCTTCTTTCTGCATCCCTGTTGCCTCTTTCTGCACCCTTATTCCCTCTTTCTATACCTCTTTTCCCTCTTTCTGCACCCCTCTTGCCTCTTTCTGCACCCCTCTTCCCTCTTTCTGCACCTCTAATGCCTCTGTCTGCACCCCTCTTGTCTCTTTCTGCACCTCTGTTCCTTCTTTCTGTACCTCTGTTGCTTCTTTCTGAACCTCTCTTGCCTCTTTCTGCTCCTCTCTTGCCTCTTTCTGCACCCCTCTTCCCTCTTTCTGCACCTCTTTTGCTTTTTTCTCCACTTCTCTTGCCTCTTTCTGCGCCCCTCTTGCCTCGTTCTGCACCTCTGTTGGTTCTTTCTGCACTGCTCTTGCTTCTATCTGCTACTCTCTTGCACATTTCTGCACCCCTCTTGCCTCTTTCTGCACCTCTGTTGGTTCTTTCTGTACCTCTCTTGCCTCTGTGTGCTCCCCTGTTCCCTCTTTGTGCACCTCTTTTGTCTGTTTCTTCAACTCTCTTGCCTCTTTCTGTACTTTTCTTGCCTCTTTCTGCACCTCTGTTGCTTCCTTCTGCACTTCTCTTGCCTGTTTCTGCACCCCTCTTGCCTCTTTCTGCACCTCTGTTGCTTCTTTCTGCACTTCTCTTGCTTCTTTCTACACCTCTCTTGCTTCTTTCTGCAACCCTTGTGCCTCTTTCTGCACCATTCTTCCCTTTTCCTGCACATCTCTTGGTTCTTTATTCACTGCCCTTGCCTCTTTCTGCACACACAGGGCTACTTTTAAACTGACCTCAGGCTCAGCAGTGCACACATACAAGTACATAAAAGGGCTGCTGGCCTCTAAACTTCCATGCCCTATTATATGCTAGGGACTTAGAGGTAGTTTTAATCCCCCTGCCCTATTATGTACTAGGGCCTTACAGGGGAGGTCATGCCAATCACAGGGGTACCCCAACCCATAGTGTACCCTAGTGTATGTAGGTGTTTTCACTGTATTCTAAGTGTCTTTCAGCATAGCACTGGCTCTGGGCCTGGTTAGGCAGAACCCAGGGTCAGTGAGAGTCAGTTACCACCAGTACCAGTCAGCAAAAAGTTGGGGGGTGCCCAGGGCACAGGATGGCTTTGCAACAAGGCCTCTTTCTGCACCTCTGTTGGTTCTTTCTGCACATCTCTTGCTTCTTTCTGCACCTGTAGTATGGATTGTGGCTTCATAGTTGACATTGCTAAGTTAGCTTAGGCTTAGCTGCCATGATGCCTCTTTTTCACACGCTACTCCGTGACTCTGCTTGTGCCCGTGTTCATGAGAACTGCCTACGTTTCTGTCTTTCACATTTTCTGTTGTTCTCTGTGGGTTTCGTCTGCACACGATGTACAAGGTCGAAAAACAATGTTCCTTGTTATTCTGTTCTGGTCAGCCCCTCGCACTTAGACATAACACGAAACACAGCTGCACTGTAGAAATTCGAGTGCTTTTAATATTGCGAGATACCTGTTGAAGACACTTGGAGAAAATCCTTTCCAGGGAGAAGAGCTGTGCTGTTCTGATGATGTAAACCTTGCATCTAGTTCTTGAGGTATGGGGGTCCCCCTGACAAAGCCCAGAGACCTTCTCTTTTTATAATAAACTAGTTACTAGCACGGGGAGGGTAGCAAGGCATTATAGTCCTTTACCCACAGTCTTTATAATATGTTGTCCCTGTTTGTATTCTATGGAATTGTAACAATGCTTACTATTTTGGCTTTATGCATTATGCTGCTAGTACTGGCACGTGTACTGTATCTTAGAGCACGTTAGTTGAAATAAACATTTTAAACTATACTGTGTCTCTTAATACGCATGTTGTGGACAAGTATGAGTGAGTAATGAAAGAGTGTTCTTGCTCCCGCGATTCCTGAAAGGGTCTGTGTTCTGGGATGTCTAATCATTGGTAGCTTCGCTGTAGTACGGAGAACGAATGAGACACTATAGCTAGTCGGATTGGGGATTTGGGTACTGAGGTATATAGTTGGTACACCACTGTATACCGAGGTCCCGGTTTCCTGCGCATAGTTCTGTATATGTGCAGAATCCCCGCAACATGGCGCCCAACGTCAGTGCTTGTGCTTGTCCACAATACACCTCACTTCTGTTTCCGGAAACAGCTGTGGTGGTGTAACCTCCTATATTAATGTTTTATAGGTTCTTTCAAGCTTGAAGTAATTAAAAGGTATTGTTTTTATGGTATACCCAGAATTGCGCTGTAAAGCATTAGGTTGTTCTTAATTCTTGGTCTACATGGCTGTGAATATTGCAGCACATAGCCGCGCCGCGCTAAAGGCTCATTTGACAGCCTATGGAGTACCTGACGCGGGTGTCGCACTTATCTTTGTGGTGCAGGCTGATCCGGCTTACCACTTTGAAGTATTTTATACATGGGTCACTTTTCCGGCAGTTGATGGAACTGATGATTTGTTCCATGAGTACACTGCCACGGCCCTTCCTAATGTTTATCGGCCTTATCAGGCTCTTGAAGTTCCGCTTACGGCATGGCAACACAGAATTTGGTTTAATGGCGCTCTCCCACACCCGGTCACCCCGATTCGTTTAGGTCCTTTATCGATAGAGGCGGCCGCTTAGCCTGTTTTGGCCGGGTATACACCACATCCACGTTTTTTAGCGGTTCCGATTGATGAACTGCGCGTGTTGCATACGTCTTTAGTCCGTGTGCACAGAGCTCTAGTACTTTATGTCACAGGCATGGTCCAAATGGCCCCTACTGTAATGGCACATGCAGCGCATCCAGCTGGACCTGGCGGTGTAACTATAAGTCCCGTCATGGTTAATTCGGTGATGGGCAAGCGCCCACAGAACAAGGATGATTTACCTTATTGGCTTGCTGAAAAATTTGACCAGCTGGAGGTGGTGTTTCCTAATACCTCTCCTGTAGAGAAACACAGAATTTTGACTATAAGTTTGCCAAAAGACTTAATTCCCGAGTTGACAGAATGTAACAACTGGGGCAAGGTATTTGCAGCGGTGTATGCAATGTGTTTCGGCACTCCCTCCATGACAGTCCTCCCCGCCGTGATTAAGCGTGTTCAAGACGAACATGGCCCTGAAGCGGCTGTAGAATTGGGGATGAGGCTAGTGGGAGTGTTCGATGTAGTGGCTGATCTAATCCTTGCAAATGTCAAGGGTGATGCAGTTAACTTTCAAGTCGCTAACGCTTTGGCTTTGGTCCCAGAGGTGGACAAGCCTCGCGAATTACCGAAAATTATTGCACAGGCTTATAAAACCATTGGCCGCAATAGTTTGGGAGTTAAGCCTTTTGCTAAAACGCAAACTCAACCTAAACCACAACAAACATCTCAGTCTGATAAAGACGAGAAACCGTTCTTTTCTAAAAAGAACTGGAAATTAAAGAAGCAGGGTAAGCAACAACCAAAACAAGGGTCGCGTGCTGCGCCACCAGTTTCAGCAACTTCTGAACGCACTTATGATTTGCGCGACCGCGCGAAAATTAGGTCTCCTGACAGATTTCAGGTACCTGACCAGCGTTCTCTTCGTTCTTCACAGGCACCTTCAGCTACACAAACAGGTGGAGGAGATCGCCAGGAAAGAGGGAAGGGTCGTGACGCCCCACAGGGACGAGACCAACCTCGACAGCCAGGCAAAGGAAAGCAAGAAGACTTTCCACGTTCTCGCCCACAGTTTCAGAAGAAAAAAGTTGCGGCTTTGACAGCGAGATATGCCACAGACGGTGAGGACAAGGCTCCTGAATTGGAGGTGGGCAGTGACGCTGCTGGACAGCGCCGCGGAAGTTACCATAGTGCGGGAGGCACTAAGTCCTCTTGTGGAGGCAACAGCAACTGACACCTTCGTTACTGTGGAGACAGCTGACACCCGAGTAGCACCCCCTGACAGACTATTTAATATAGTCCTTGAAATTGAAGGTGATATTGCACATGTTATTCAAGGGATTTTTTGGGAAAATCTGACCTCTTCTTACGACATATTATTGGCGGAGGCGGATTGGCCACCACCATTTATTCTCGCTGCTCCTAAAGGGGAGGAGGTAATCCTTCCGAGTTTTTCTCGACATGTCCCCAAGGAGAAAGTGGAGGCCTTAGCCGCTGAATGGGCTATAGCCCAGGCTCCGGCACTGTACCGTAATCACGTGGGCTGGGATGAGGACTCTCCCTCCCATGAAATACCATTGCGTTCTATGCCACAGCCTCAACCCCAATATCCCCTCCGGCGGGAAGCTAAAGGTCCCGTTTCAGAGATTCTGACACAGTTAGAATATCAAGGAGTAATTGAGACGTGCGTGTCACCAATGAATAATCCCCTTTTTGCGGTTTCTAAACCCGATGGGTCTTACCGCTTGGTTTTAGATTTCCGGCATTTGAACTCTCATTGTCGGACCTTTGCGGTGCAGAATGCCCATAGTTCTGCTCTAGTGGACGGTCTTGTTCGTAAATGATATAAAATGACACTTGACCTTTCCAATGGGTTTTACACACACAATTTGTCCGCTGAATGCAGTCAATGGACCGCGTTCAGTTCCGATGGAAAACAAAGAAAATTCCGGCATTTGCCAATGGGCTATAGGAACAGCCCGGGAGTCTTCGCCGCTCGTGTTGTCTCTTTGTTAGACGACATAGATCCAGATCCGTATTCGTACGTCAATGATATCTATTTGACAGACGACGAACTATGGCTGCATCTTTCCCGAGTAGACCGCATAATTCTTGAATTTGCGGTCTTGGGTTACAAGTTTAATTTTGCTAAATCACACATCGCAGAATACACTGTGTTGTTTTTGGGCTACGAGCTCAACAATGAAGGTAGGGGTTTGGCTCCCCACTTCTTGGAGAAATGCGCACTTCTGCGCCCTCCGACGACCCTGAAAAAACTTCAGTCTTTGCCGGGATTTTTGAACTTCGGGCGTTCTTATATCCCCGAATATGCCCAGCATATCAAGCCTCTATATGCCTTGATACACCCAACCTTTTCAATGTCGTGCTGGCTTCCGGAACACTCACTTATTCTGCAATCTTTGCAGTCTGATCTACTTGAATCTAAGTTCTTGTTGACTTGTGATAACCACACAAACCTGGTGATTCGAATTGTGCCAGGCGCAGTGGGTTTCACTTACTTAACGTTTAACGAAGGTGACACAGTACCAATTGCATACAAGTTGCATCTTTACACTTCTGCCGAATTGCGCTTTTCAACTGTGGAAAAAGTTTTGACTGCAGTGCAAATGGCGATTCGTAAAGAACGTGCACTGGCACAGGGAAAACGCATCTTGGTGGTGACGCCCTATCCTGCCCTTGAGGCGGTGACAAAGGCAAGTGTACCAAACTCTAAGGCTTTGCACCCCCATTGGATACAATGGGCTACTTCCTTGACGTCTCCGGATGTCACCTTTATCTTTGATTCCTCTCTTCACACACAAGAGTTCTTACAGTATGAATTTGTTCATCCTCCTCCTCTGTCTTTGCTGCCGCTGGAGGAGTACAAATGTATCATTTACACCGATGGCTCGGCGCAACCGGCCACGGGTTCAAAGCATGCTTATTCGGCAGCTTGCGTTATTGTGGCAGGTACTATGGTGAACGCTGAGTTCAAAACAAGTGTTGTGCACACGCAGGCACTGGGAGACAGTTCCACTCAATTGGCTGAGCTGCGTGCTTTGGTGCTCGCACTTGAGTTTGCGGACCCGAATGTGACTACACTAATTGTTTGCGATTCTTACTACTGTGTACAGTCTTTCAATGACAACTTATTCTTTTGGTCGCAGAACGACTATCGAGATGCTAAGGGCAGCGCAATTAAGCATAAAATGCTTTGGGTTCGAGTGGCAGATCTTAAACAACGTCTGCCTCTCACACAGGTGATTCACACTCTTGGCCACCAGCGTGTGGGCGCACACGCGGTTGGTAACAGTTTGGCGGATGAAGCTGCCAAATCAGCAGTAGTCACGTGCTCAGTAGCAGCCGTTACAAGATCTATGACAAAAATAGATAATGAGATTTTGGCAGCCATTGCTGCTACTAAAGAAGGTACAATTTACCCACAGGGTTTCCCTTCAAAATACTCTTATCACTTAAATCCCGACGGGGTTCCTTATGTAAGAATTCCAGACGTTGGTGATCGGCTGATTCCCAACGCGGACCGCAGAAACTCTTTGATAACAGCTGCACACGAAGGCTTGGCTTCGGCCCATGCTGGAGTTTCTGCAACTGTTTCAATCTTGCAGCAGCGTTATTGGTGGCGTGGTTTATATAAACAGACCCGTAATTATGTCCTTTCTTGAGACATTTGACAGCAAATTAAGCCCTCTACGTTTACACGTCCACCACAAACACAGCTCTGCATTTCAAATAATCCCTTTGGTTGTGTATATCTTGATCACTGCGGTCCATTTTCTTCTGACACTGCATATAAATACATCTTAGTTGCAGTTGATTCGTGCACACATTTCATCTGGGTTTGGCCACAACGCAGTGCTGACGCTCGAACTGTCATCAGGGATTTGCGTGTCTTTGTGGGAATTTTTGCCTGTGGCACCTTCCATTCTGACCAAGGTCCGGCGTTCGCCTCTAAGGCGTACAAGGATGCGATGAGGTCTTTGGGGGTGCTGGTGCAATTTTCGTTTCCATACAGGCCTGAGGGCAATTCAATTGTGGAACGAATGAACCGCGACTTAAAGCAATCCTTGACAGCTAGGGCATTAGGTACTGGCAGGAACTGGCTGGCCCACTTGTATGGCGTGCAACGTGCACTTAATAATCTCCCTAGAAGGTCTCTGGGTGGGCGGACCCCATACAAAATGCTCTTTGGCATACAAATGTTTGTGCCAGACCTTGATGGTCTAGACATGGCGGCAACAGCCTCAATCTTTGACGTAGATAATCATTCTACTATGTTACAGGACTTACAAGAGACCCGTGTGTGAGAAGTTGGCCTGGTATATGCTGTCCATTAATTATAGTGGGCACCTTGCACCAGTCCAAACAACCCCTTATTGGAGATAGGTTAAAGACAACCTTTATTGAAAGCTATCCTAGTGGTAGCTATGGAGAGCAGCCTTCAGGCTAAGTCTTGAAGGAATGTAAAGCAGCTTGTTTTACCAGTCTATAATCTCTTGAGTGACCAAATGAAAGAGGACCACACCAGGTATATATTCAAAATATATGTATTTATTACTAAACACACCCCTCTAGTCTCTTTATGAGGCTAGAGTTCGAAGTACATAAGTTATAAGTCAGTTATTCACAGTAATAGCACAAATACACGTTTGAGCCCTAGGGGCGTACCAAACCATATACCAAAAAAGTGGTATAAGAACCATGACTGAGCTAGACACAAGGCCTAGAGCCTGTAGAAGTGCTTGGACCACAAGGAACCACCCAAGGTAGTGACACAGGGGGCCCACGGGGGACGCGTGCAGTGTGGTAACACAGCCGCGAATCGCCGTTAACTTCTATGGGGAAAGTCGCGGTTGGGAATTTAAAGAAAAGGGACACTTAAAAGAGGACTTGGAGCAAACCCTGTTAGAACTAGGTCGTTCTAGAGTCTATACCCACGGGAGCACCGGAGTACTCGTGTTACCTCTCCCAGGGAAGCCAGGTGCATAGGTGCCTTTCGGGGTCGGGTTTCGTCGTCGATTTGAATGGCGATCTGCTGCAAAGTGCTGCTGGCGACCAAGTGAAAAGTGTCCGGGTGGATCCAAGGGTGGATCGGAGATCTGAAGAACCTGAAAGCAGAGGGGACAGAGTCTGGGTCACTAGCCAGTGACCAGGAAGGTGATGAGCAGATGCCCACCGATGTCGGATGCCTCAGGTAGGTTGATGGTCATCTTGTCTCTTCAGCCACGAGGTCCAGGAGGCGTTGTCAGTGACCAGGAGCGAGATTCGGACTGTCCCACGAAGTTTGTCGATTGCTGAGGTGTCGGCGACCAGATTGGACCCAACAGGCCTTGGCAACGGCAAGTCTCGTGGAAAGTGAAGAAGGACGATGGTGCAGACCAGCAAGGTCTGAGGGACTCACCCAGCAAGGATTCGTCAGGGCAAGCCTGGAGCAACCAGGAGAGCCCAAGCAGGATAAGATTGGCCTTCGTGAGGGGCTACTAGCCAATGGACTAGCGACCGCGAAGGAGCCTCGAGTGGACACACTTGGAGCTGGCTCACGGGACACTCGTGGAGTGGAGGCCAGTGATCTTCAGTGCAGTTGGTGCTGGAGGTGGGGGCTACTCGGAGCCCAAAGCACAATTTCGTGGGAGTCTAGGAAGAGGATGCACTTGCAAATGTGCTTGGTGTCCAGGGGTCACGGTTCCACGTTACCCACAACAGCTACGGGCCTCAGCTTTTCTGGGGACTCAGGGCAGCCTTGGGGAAGTTTGAAAATCCACCTCTGGTGATGCAAAGACTTCGGCGTCCGACGGGAGATTCAGCGATGCAGACTGGACAATTGGTGCCTGCCAAGCAGGGGAGTCACTCCTTGACCCCAAGAGAGATTCTTCTGTCCTCTAATCTTCAAGTAGAGCATCGAAGGTCCAGGATTCTGTGTCAGAGTTTCGTCCAGGGATAATCTAAAGTCCTAAGGACTGGGGTCCCATACTTATACTAAGGTAGGGGGTTGGACTTACTCTGTGGTCCCACCTATGGGTGGGTCAGGGCAGAGGGGTGACTACACCCCTTTCCCTTTGTCCAGTTCACGCCAGAGCAGGGGCTGGAAGCCCCTGATCCGGTTTGAACTGGGGTATGCACAGGGACACCAAATGTGCCCCCAGTGCAGGACTTCAAAGCACCAGAGAGTGCTCCCGCCCAGCCCCAATACACACTATCCTGTCTGGGGAGGTGGTTACACCTCCCTCAGACAGGAAACCTATTGTCCAGGCCTCCCCTGCCGGAGTTTCGGTCAGCAGCAGGAGGCCAGACTTGTGTCTGTGGCAGCAGCATCCATTTTGTGATGCCAGGGCTTTGGAAAGAAGTTACCGGGCAAGCCAGTGTGTACATGTCTCTCCCTCTAGAAGGGTGGAATGCTACCCCCGCTGCCAGAATTGGCGGGGGGTAGTATTCCAAGATGTTTGACACCAAACACGACATGTTTCTGTGCAGCCCTCCCAAAGTTAGCATTTAACGTGAGGTTATAATGCACTTAAGAGTATATGGTCAGGCTGCACTACAAACAGCATCAGAGAAGGGTCTCCGAATGCTGCAGAGGGGCCCTGCTCATGCAGGGGCACCCTCTCACATAGAAACCATGCACTCTGCCTTCAGGATTGACAAGGCCTGCCATAGGAGTGACTTATAGGTTTATATGTGTGTATGTATGTAGTGAAATAGGTAACCTATACCACAGTAAGGGGTGCATGCACCACCTTACCCAGGCTGCAGTAGCAGACCTGTGGTGTCATTTTGGATGGCCTTCCAGGGGTGGCACAATACATGCTGCAGCCCCTGGTAGGCCTCTGAGGTACCTATGCCCTGGGTACATAGTATACCATATACTAGGGACTTATAAGGGCACTCCAGATTCCAATCAGAGATGTGCCTAATGCACATGGAAACCATTTTAGAGAGGAAGCAGCTAGGCTGGGGTCCTGATTGGCAGGGCCCCAGCCAGACTAAACTCGAAAAACAGTGAAGCATCAGCAAAAAGTGGGGTTACCCATGTGAAGCAGATCCTACTCTCCTACACAACCCCCCCAAATGCAGGGACATTAAACTAACCTTGACCAGTTGAGTCTTCATGTTCTAAGTGGAAGTACCTAGAGAGTCCATCTGCATTGGCATGGTTACTCCCAGGTCTATGTTCCACTGTGAAGTCCATCCCCTGTAGGGAAATGGACCACCTAAGCAGTTTGGGGTTTTCACCCTTCATTTGTTTTAGCCACAAGAGGGGCTTATGGTCGGTTTGAACAAGGAAGTGAGTACCAAACAAGTATGGCCTCAACTTCTTCAGAGCCCAGACCACAGCAAAGGCCTCCCTCTCAATGGCTGACCAACGTTTCTCTCTAGGGGTCAGCCTTCTGCTAATAAAAGCTACTGGCTGATCCTGACCTTCATCATTCAATTGTGACAGTACAGCCCCTACCCCCAATTCAGATGCATCTGTTTGGACAATGAACTTCTTGGAGTAATCAGGACTCTGTAGAATGGGAGCAGTGCACATGGCCTGCTTCAGGTCATCAAATGCCTTTTGACAGCTAGCTGTCCACTGAACCTTCTTGGGCATTTTCTTGGAAGTTAAGTCATTCAAGGGTGTCACTATTGATCCATACCCTTTGACAAATCTCCTATAGTACCCAGTCAGGCCTAAAAAGGCTCTCACCTGAGTCTGGGTAGTGGGAGCAGCCCAGTCCATGATGGTCTGGATCTTGCTCTGCAGTGGTTGAACCTGGCCTCCACCCACAAGGTGGCCCAGGTACACAACCTGACTCTGCCCTATCTGGCACTTGGTGGCCTTGATAGTCAGGCCTGCCTTTTGCAGGGCCTATAAAACATTTCTGAGGTGGACCAGGTGATCCTCCCAGGTGGAGCTAAAGACAGCAATATCATCTAGATATGCTGCACTATAGGCTTCCAGGCCTGTAAGGACTGTATTCACCAACCTCTGAAAAGTGGCAGGTGCATTCTTCAGACCAAAGGGCATCACCACAAATTGATAATGCCCACTAGGGGTTGAGAATGCTGTCTTTGGCTTTGCATCATCAGCTAGCCTGATCTGCCAGTAGCCAGCTGTCAGGTCAAATGTGCTTAGATACTTGGCTGAGGCCAAAGTGTCTATTAGCTCATCTGCCCTAGGTATTGGATGGGCATCAGTCCTAGTGACTGCATTGAGACCCCTGTAGTCCACACAAAACCTCATCTCTCTTTTCCCACCATTGGTGTGAGGTTTTGGCACAAGGACCACTGGACTAGCCCAAGGGCTATCTGAGGGTTCAATAACTCCCAAATCCAACATTTTCTGGACTTCTGTCCTGATACAGTCCCTGACATGGTCAGGTTGCCTATAAATCTTATTTTTAATAGGCAGACTGTCCCCAGTGTCCACTTCATGAGTGAGTGCACCAGGTGGTCTGACTTGGAGTCAGTGAAAACATGTGTCTGAACTGATTGAGCACCTGTCTACAATCAGTCTGCTGCTGGGTAGTGAGGCTGCCTGCCAAGGCTACACCATCCACTGACCCATCATCAGGGTTCTGTGAGAGCAGGTCAGGGAGTGGGTCACTCTCTTCCTCCTGTCCCTCATCAGTAGCCATGAGCAAGCCCATGTCTGCCCTGTCCACATATGGTTTCAACCTGTTGACATGGAGAACCCTGTGGGGACTCCTGGGTGTTCCTAGGTCTACTAAGTAGGTAACCTCACCCTTCTGTTCAACAATGGTATGGGGTCCACTCCATTTGTCCTGGAGAGCTGCTGGGGCCACTGGCTCCAACACCCACACCTTCTGTCCTGGCTGGTAAACAGTCAGTACAGCCTTTGGTCATGCCAAGCTTTCTGAAGTTCCTGGCTAGCCTCAAGGTTTTTAGTTGCCTTTCTCATGTACTCAGCCATCCGGGAGCGGAGACCAAGTATGTAGTCCACTATGTCTTGCTTTGGGGGCTTGAGAGGTAACTCCCATCCTTCCTTCACCAAGCACAAGGGACCCCTGACAGGGTGACCAAACAAAAGTTCAAAAGGGCTGTAGCCAACCCCTTTTGAGGCACCTCCCTGTATGCAAATAAAAGGCAGGGAAAGAGTATGTCCCATCTTCGCCTAAGCTTTTCTGGGAGCCCTTTAATCATGCCCTTCAAGGTTTTGTTGAATCTCTCAACTAAACCATTGCATTGTGGGTGATAGGGTGTGGTGAACTTGTAAGTCACTCCACACTCCTTCCACATTGCTTTCAAGTATCCATACATAAAGTTTGCACCCCTGTCTGATACAACCTCCTTAGGGAAGCCTACTCTTGAGAAAATTCCCAGGAGGGCCCTTGCCACCACAGGTGCTGTAGTGGTCCTAAGGGGAATAGCCTCTGGGTACCTGGTGGCATGATCCACTACCACCAGGAAAACCTGTGCCCAGATGCTGTTTGGGGATCCATGGGACCAACAATGTCAATCCCTACCCTTTCAAAGGGAACCCCCACCACAGGTAGTGGTATCAGGGGGCCTTTGTAGTGCCACCTGCCTTGCCACTGGCCTGGCAGGTTACACAGGAGCGACAAAACTCCTTGGTGTCTTCAGACATGTGGGGCCAGTGAAAGTGAGGGACAATTCTGTCCCAAGTCTTGTTCTGGCCCAGGTGACCTGCTAAGGGAATATCATGGGCTAGGGTCAATAGGAAGCCCCTGAACTTCAGAGGTATAACCAACCTCCTGGTGGCACCAGGCTTGGGGTCTCTACACTCTGAGTACAAGAGTCCATCATCCCAATACACTGTATGGGGACCACTAGCTTTCCCAGCAGCCTCAGCAGCAGCTTGCTGTCTGAGGGGTTCAAGAGAGGGGCAGCTCTGCTGCTCCTGGCTCAGATCTGCCCTGGAAGGTCCCCCTGTCCCCAAGAACTCAACCTGGTCAGGTTCAAGCTCCTCTGGGACAGTTCCTTCCTCAGGACTGAGATCATCCCCTCAAGAGACTGATCTTCCTTCTGAGCCAAGGGGAAGGCACTGCCTTTACCCTACTACTCCTCCTCTTGGAAGGCACTTGGTCCATTATTCCAGAATCCAAGGCCTGTTCAGTGCTAGACATTTTGGCTTGTGACCTGGTCACAGCAAACACATCTGCAGGGATGCCCAGCATTTCTGCATGGGTCCTGAGCTCCACTTCTGCCCACGCTGAAGTTTCTAAGTCATTGCCAAGCAAGCATTCAACTGGTAGGTCTGCACTTACCACAACCTTCTTAAGGCCAGTTACCCCTCCCCAGGAGAAGTTAACAACTGCCAGAGTATGGTCTGTTCTGACATTGCTAGCATTGGTCACTTGGTACATCTCACCAAGTATAACTTGCCCAGGATTCACAAGGTCTTGTGTCACCAGGGTGACACTAGCCCCTGTGTCCCTAAATGCCAAAGCCTCTCGTCCATTGATTAAGGGCTGTTGCCTGTACTTGCCCAGATTACTGGGACACACAGAGGAGGTCATATCCATGCCTCCATCACAGACTAGGACAGCCTGAGTGAGTTCTCTGACTAGGTCAGAGCTCATCTCATTACCCAGGGTCAACCCTACTAAACCCTTGGCTGGAGTACTCCCACCACCAACTGTAACTGTACTAGGGGGAACAGGTGCCTTAGGGGCATTGGTGGGGGCTGGAGTAGAGTCTTTGGGGAAACAACCTTTAGAACGCATGCATTACATCGCATGCCATTAGATTGCGGTTTTAACAACGCAAGTCGTTACAACGACTTGCACTGGAGGGCGCTTATAGGACAAGGAGTAGTTTAATTTACATTCCAACACCTTCCCTACTGTACGTAGGCTGGAGTTGGAATAGTAAATTAAACTACTCCTAAGTCCAGCGCCCTCCAACGCAAGTCGTTGTAACGACTTGCATTGTTAAAACCGCGATCTTATGGCATGCGATGTAATGCATGCGTGATATCGTCATACATCCGTCTTTGGACTTGGTGCAATCACTGGTCCAGTGGGTCTTTTGCCTACAGACCTTGCACCATGGTTTCTTTTGGCCGTTCCCTTTGTTAGACTGTGAATCCCCACCTGAAGAAGATTTTTGGGGACCTTGTGAAGACTTCTGGTCTTTACCCTTCTCCCCACCCTTATCAGAGTTCTTGGAATCTTGCTTCTTTGGGTCACCACCTTGGTTCTGTACCTTCTGCCTCACCCTGGTTCTGACCCATTTGTCTGCCTTCTTTCCCAATTCTTGGGGAGAGGTCAGATCAGAGTCCACCAGGTACTGATGCAACAGCTGATTTTGACAGTTATTAAGAATCTGCTCCCTCATTATCAGATTGTACAATCCTGTGAAGTCACACACTTTACTGCCCATCAACCAGCCTTCCAGAGCCTTAGCAGAACAATCCACATAGTCTACCCAGTCTTGAGTCTGTGCTTTTTGGGTGTCTCTGAACTTTAACCTGTATTGGTCAGTTGTTAGGCCAAACCCATCAATAAGTGCACTCTTCAAGACTTTGTAATTATCAGCATCCTCTTCTCTTACAGTGAGGAGCTTATCTCTACCTTTGTCTGCAAAGGAGAGCCACAAGATTGCTGCCCACTGCTCCTGAGGGACCCTCTGAACTTTACAGGCCCTCTCTAGAGCAGTTATCCATTTGTGGATGTCATCCCCACTCTGGTAGGGAGGGACAATCTTGCTCAGGTTTCTATGGTCATAAGACCTTTCCCTATCTTTGGGGAAATTGCTGCCACCATGGGACTCTAGTCCCAACTTTTTTCTCTCTCTGTAGAGATCTAGGGACTCCCTGTCTATAGCCAATTGCTGTTTTCTGAGTTCAAGCTGGGCTTGCTCATACTGAATCAGTCTCTTTCTCCTCTCATGAGAGGATTCCTTCCTATGAGAGGAGACAGAGGTCCCTACTGAGGTGTCAGAGTGGTTAGACTCCAGAGAAGGAGATCTAGACCTTCTAGGCACACTCACAATCCTTCCTGGGGGGACAAAGTGGAGGTCATTCTGATCCTCCTCCTCATCCACAGGAGGAATTGGGTTTTCCAGGTCAGGGTCATTGTCACCTTCCTGGTCAGTTCCAGAGGGGGGTCCTGGGTGTTGCCACCCCTGGCCCCTTCCTCATCTTCTGCCCCACCCTCTGTACCTACCCCTTCAGACCCTAGGGGTCTGCTGAGATCATCAGCCAGTAATATCTCTCTCAGATGTTGGGTGCTGGCACTTTGGTCTGTCTTCAGTTTCCTAACATTGCATAATGCTCTCAATTCCAAGAATGGGAGTGTATCATACTTGGAGGGAAGAAGCCCACTGGCTTTTGGCAAGGACTCTCTGGGTCCTGGCTTTGAAGACATTACTAGTGAGGTGTGGTGTATGCACTACCTACTCTAGTGTGGCCTACTAAACTCTCTTGAGTTATAGAAAGGGTGTGCTATCCCTTAACACACAACTCTAAGTTCAGTAGAACTTACTGTATACTAAGCTTAATTTATATGTACCTTAGGTACCTTTAGTGGTTTTCAGTTGATCAATTCAATTGAGATTATCTGGTAAAACAATAGCAAGCTGGAATCCCACACGCTGCACACCAATGTGAGAAGTTGGCCTGGTATATGCTGTCCACTAATTATAGTGGGCACCTTGCACCAGTCCAAACAACCCCTTATTGGAGATAGGTTAAAGACAACCTTTATTGAAAGCTATCCTAGTGGTAGCTATGGAGAGCAGCCTTCAGGCTAAGTCTTGAAGGAATGTAAAGCAGCTTGTTTTACCAGTCTATAATCTCTTGAGTGACCAAATGAAAGAGGACCACACCAGGTATATATTCAAAATATATGTATTTATTACTAAACACACCCCTCTAGTCTCTTTATGAGGCTAGAGTTCGAAGTACATAAGTTATAAGTCAGTTATTCACAGTAATAGCACGAATACACGTTTGAGCCCTAGGGGCGTACCAAACCATATACCAAAAAAGTGGTATAAGAACCATGACTGAGCTAGACACAAGGCCTAGAGCCTGTAGAAGTGCTTGGACCACAAGGAACCACCCAAGGTAGTGACACAGGGGGCCCACGGGGGACGCGTGCAGTGTGGTAACACAGCCGCGAATCGCCGTTAATTTCTATGGGGAAAGTCGCGGTTGGGAATTTAAAGAAAAGGGACACTTAAAAGAGGACTTGGAGCAAACCCTGTTAGAACTAGGTCATTCTAGAGTCTATACCCACGGGAGCACCGGAGTACTCGTGTTACCTCTCCCAGGGAAGCCAGGTGCATAGGTGCCTTTCGGGGTCGGGTTTCGTCGTCGATTTGAATGGCGATCTGCTGCAAAGTGCTGCTGGCGACCAAGTGAAAAGTGTCCGGGTGGATCCAAGGGTGGATCGGAGATCTGAAGAACCTGAAAGCAGAGGGGACAGAGTCTGGGTCACTAGCCAGTGACCAGGAAGGTGATGAGCAGATGCCCACCGATGTCGGATGCCTCAGGTAGGTTGACGGTCATCTTGTCTCTTCAGCCACGAGGTCCAGGAGGCGTTGTCAGTGACCAGGAGCGAGATTCGGACTGTCCCACGAAGTTTGTCGATTGCTGAGGTGTCGGCGACCAGATTGGACCCAACAGGCCTTGGCAACGGCAAGTCTTGTGGAAAGTGAAGAAGGACGATGGTGCAGACCAGCAAGGTCTGAGGGACTCACCCAGCAAGGATTCGTCAGGGCAAGCCTGGAGCAACCAGGAGAGCCCAAGCAGGATAAGATTGGCCTTCGTGAGGGGCTACTAGCCAATGGACTAGCGACCGCGAAGGAGCCTCGAGTGGACACACTTGGAGCTGGCTCACGCGACACTCGTGGAGTGGAGGCCAGTGATCTTCAGTGCAGTTGGTGCTGGAGGTGGGGGCTACTCGGAGCCCAAAGCACAATTTCATGGGAGTCCAGGAAGAGGATGCACTTGCAAATGTGCTTGGTGTCCAGGGGTCACGGTCCCACGTTACCCACGACAGCTACGGGCCTCAGCTTTTCTGGGGACTCAGGGCAGCCTTGGGGAAGTTTGAAAATCCACCTCTGGTGATGCAAAGACTTCGGTGTCCGACGGGAGCTTCAGCGATGCAGACTGGACAATTGGTGCCTGCCAAGCAGGGGAGTCACTCCTTGACCCCAAGGGAGATTCTTCTGTCCTCTAATCTTCAAGTAGAGCATCGAAGGTCCAGGATTCTGTGTCAGAGTTTCGTCCAGGGATAATCTAAAGTCCTAAGGACTGGGGTCCCATACTTATACTAAGGTAGGGGGTTGGACTTACTCTGTGGTCCCACCTATGGGTGGGTCAGGGCAGAGGGGTGACTACACCCCTTTCCCTTTGTCCAGTTCACGCCAGAGCAGGGGCTGGAAGCCCCTGATCCGGTTTGAACTGGGGTATGCACAGGGACACCAAATGTGCCCCCAGTGCAGGACTTCAAAGCACCAGAGAGTGCTCCCGCCCAGCCCCAATACACACTATCCTGTCTGGGGAGGTGGTTACACCTCCCTCAGACAGGAAACCTATTGTCCAGGCCTCCCTGCCGGAGTTTCGGTCAGCAGCAGGAGGCCAGACTTGTGTCTGTGGCAGCAGCATCCATTTTGTGATGCCAGGGCTTTGGAAAGAAGTTACCGGGCAAGCCAGTGTGTACATGTCTCTCCCTCTAGAAGGGTGGAATGCTACCCCCGCTGCCAGAATTGGCGGGGGGTAGTATTCCAAGATGTTTGACACCAAACACGACATGTTTCTGTGCAGCCATCCCAAAGTTAGCATTTAACGTGAGGTTATAATGCACTTTAAGAGTATATGGTCAGGCTGCACTACAAACAGCATCAGAGAAGGGTCTCCGAACGCTGCAGAGGGGCCCTGCTCATGCAGGGGCACCCTCTCACATAGAAACCATGCACTCTGCCTTCAGGATTGACAAGGCCTGCCATAGGAGTGACTTATAGGTTTATATGTGTGTATGTATGTAGTGATATAGGTAACCTATACCACAGTAAGGGGTGCATGCACCACCTTACCCAGGCTGCAGTAGCAGACCTGTGGTGTCATTTTGGATGGCCTTCCAGGGGTGGCACAATACATGCTGCAGCCCCTGGTAGGCCTCTGAGGTACCTATGCCCTGGGTACATAGTATACCATATACTAGGGACTTATAAGGGCACTCCAGATTCCAATCAGAGATGTGCCTAATGCACATGGAAACCATTTTAGAGAGGAAGCAGCTAGGCTGGGGTCCTGATTGGCAGGGCCCCAGCCAGACTAAACTCGAAAAACAGTGAAGCATCAGCAAAAAGTGGGGTTACCCATGTGAAGCAGATCCTACTCTCCTACACAACCCCCCCAAATGCAGGGACATTAAACTAACCTTGACCAGTTGAGTCTTCATGTTCTAAGTGGAAGTACCTAGAGAGTCCATCTGCATTGGCATGGTTACTCCCAGGTCTATGTTCCACTGTGAAGTCCATCCCCTGTAGGGAAATGGACCACCTAAGCAGTTTGGGGTTTTCACCCTTCATTTGTTTTAGCCACAAGAGGGGCTTATGGTCGGTTTGAACAAGGAAGTGAGTACCAAACAAGTATGGCCTCAACTTCTTCAGAGCCCAGACCACAGCAAAGGCCTCCCTCTCAATGGCTGACCAACGTTTCTCTCTAGGGGTCAGCCTTCTGCTAATAAAAGCTACTGGCTGATCCTGACCTTCATCATTCAATTGTGACAGTACAGCCCCTACCCCCAATTCAGATGCATCTGTTTGGACAATGAACTTCTTGGAGTAATCAGGACTCTGTAGAATGGGAGCAGTGCACATGGCCTGCTTCAGGTCATCAAATGCCTTTTGACAGCTAGCTGTCCACTGAACCTTCTTGGGCATTTTCTTGGAAGTTAAGTCATTCAAGGGTGTCACTATTGATCCATACCCTTTGACAAATCTCCTATAGTACCCAGTCAGGCCTAAAAAGGCTCTCACCTGAGTCTGGGTAGTGGGAGCAGCCCAGTCCATGATGGTCTGGATCTTGCTCTGCAGTGGTTGAACCTGGCCTCCACCCACAAGGTGGCCCAGGTACACAACCTGACTCTGCCCTATCTGGCACTTGGTGGCCTTGATAGTCAGGCCTGCCTTTTGCAGGGCCTATAAAACATTTCTGAGGTGGACCAGGTGATCCTCCCAGGTGGAGCTAAAGACAGCAATATCATCTAGATATGCTGCACTATAGGCTTCCAGGCCTGTAAGGACTGTATTCACCAACCTCTGAAAAGTGGCAGGTGCATTCTTCAGACCAAAGGGCATCACCACAAATTGATAATGCCCACTAGGGGTTGAGAATGCTGTCTTTGGCTTTGCATCATCAGCTAGCCTGATCTGCCAGTAGCCAGCTGTCAGGTCAAATGTGCTTAGATACTTGGCTGAGGCCAAAGTGTCTATTAGCTCATCTGCCCTAGGTATTGGATGGGCATCAGTCCTAGTGACTGCATTGAGACCCCTGTAGTCCACACAAAACCTCATCTCTCTTTTCCCACCATTGGTGTGAGGTTTTGGCACAAGGACCACTGGACTAGCCCAAGGGCTATCTGAGGGTTCAATAACTCCCAAATCCAACATTTTCTGGACTTCTGTCCTGATACAGTCCCTGACATGGTCAGGTTGCCTATAAATCTTATTTTTAATAGGCAGACTGTCCCCAGTGTCCACTTCATGAGTGAGTGCACCAGGTGGTCTGACTTGGAGTCAGTGAAAACATGTGTCTGAACTGATTGAGCACCTGTCTACAATCAGTCTGCTGCTGGGTAGTGAGGCTGCCTGCCAAGGCTACACCATCCACTGACCCATCATCAGGGTTCTGTGAGAGCAGGTCAGGGAGTGGGTCACTCTCTTCCTCCTGTCCCTCATCAGTAGCCATGAGCAAGCCCATGTCTGCCCTGTCCACATATGGTTTCAACCTGTTGACATGGAGAACCCTGTGGGGACTCCTGGGTGTTCCTAGGTCTACTAAGTAGGTAACCTCACCCTTCTGTTCAACAATGGTATGGGGTCCACTCCATTTGTCCTGGAGAGCTGCTGGGGCCACTGGCTCCAACACCCACACCTTCTGTCCTGGCTGGTAAACAGTCAGTACAGCCTTTTGGTCATGCCAAGCTTTCTGAAGTTCCTGGCTAGCCTCAAGGTTTTTAGTTGCCTTTCTCATGTACTCAGCCATCCGGGAGCGGAGACCAAGTATGTAGTCCACTATGTCTTGCTTTGGGGGCTTGAGAGGTAACTCCCATCCTTCCTTCACCAAGCACAAGGGACCCCTGACAGGGTGACCAAACAAAAGTTCAAAAGGGCTGTAGCCAACCCCTTTTGAGGCACCTCCCTGTATGCAAATAAAAGGCAGGGAAAGAGTATGTCCCATCTTCGCCTAAGCTTTTCTGGGAGCCCTTTAATCATGCCCTTCAAGGTTTTGTTGAATCTCTCAACTAAACCATTGCATTGTGGGTGATAGGGTGTGGTGAACTTGTAAGTCACTCCACACTCCTTCCACATTGCTTTCAAGTATCCATACATAAAGTTTGCACCCCTGTCTGATACAACCTCCTTAGGGAAGCCTACTCTTGAGAAAATTCCCAGGAGGGCCCTTGCCACCACAGGTGCTGTAGTGGTCCTAAGGGGAATAGCCTCTGGGTACCTGGTGGCATGATCCACTACCACCAGGAAAACCTGTGCCCAGATGCTGTTTGGGGATCCATGGGACCAACAATGTCAATCCCTACCCTTTCAAAGGGAACCCCCACCACAGGTAGTGGTATCAGGGGGCCTTTGTAGTGCCACCTGCCTTGCCACTGGCCTGGCAGGTTACACAGGAGCGACAAAACTCCTTGGTGTCTTCAGACATGTGGGGCCAGTGAAAGTGAGGGACAATTCTGTCCCAAGTCTTGTTCTGGCCCAGGTGACCTGCTAAGGGAATATCATGGGCTAGGGTCAATAGGAAGCCCCTGAACTTCAGAGGTATAACCAACCTCCTGGTGGCACCAGGCTTGGGGTCTCTACACTCTGAGTACAAGAGTCCATCATCCCAATACACTGTATGGGGACCACTAGCTTTCCCAGCAGCCTCAGCAGCAGCTTGCTGTCTGAGGGGTTCAAGAGAGGGGCAGCTCTGCTGCTCCTGGCTCAGATCTGCCCTGGAAGGTCCCCCTGTCCCCAAGAACTCAACCTGGTCAGGTTCAAGCTCCTCTGGGACAGTTCCTTCCTCAGGACTGAGATCATCCCCCTCAAGAGACTGATCTTCCTTCTGAGCCAAGGGGGAAGGCACTGCCTTTACCCTACTACTCCTCCTCTTGGAAGGCACTTGGTCCATTATTCCAGAATCCAAGGCCTGTTCAGTGCTAGACATTTTGGCTTGTGACCTGGTCACAGCAAACACATCTGCAGGGATGCCCAGCATTTCTGCATGGGTCCTGAGCTCCACTTCTGCCCACGCTGAAGTTTCTAAGTCATTGCCAAGCAAGCATTCAACTGGTAGGTCTGCACTTACCACAACCTTCTTAAGGCCAGTTACCCCTCCCCAGGAGAAGTTAACAACTGCCAGAGTATGGTCTGTTCTGACATTGCTAGCATTGGTCACTTGGTACATCTCACCAAGTATAACTTGCCCAGGATTCACAAGGTCTTGTGTCACCAGGGTGACACTAGCCCCTGTGTCCCTAAATGCCAAAGCCTCTCGTCCATTGATTAAGGGCTGTTGCCTGTACTTGCCCAGATTACTGGGACACACAGAGGAGGTCATATCCATGCCTCCATCACAGACTAGGACAGCCTGAGTGAGTTCTCTGACTAGGTCAGAGCTCATCTCATTACCCAGGGTCAACCCTACTAAACCCTTGGCTGGAGTACTCCCACCACCAACTGTAACTGTACTAGGGGGAACAGGTGCCTTAGGGGCATTGGTGGGGGCTGGAGTAGAGTCTTTGGGGGAAACAACCTTTAGAACGCATGCATTACATCGCATGCCATTAGATTGCGGTTTTAACAACGCAAGTCGTTACAACGACTTGCACTGGAGGGCGCTATAGGACAAGGAGTAGTTTAATTTACATTCCAACACCTTCCCTACTGTACGTAGGCTGGAGTTGGAATAGTAAATTAAACTACTCCTAAGTCCAGCGCCCTCCAACGCAAGTCGTTGTAACGACTTGCATTGTTAAAACCGCGATCTTATGGCATGCGATGTAATGCATGCGTGATATCGTCATACATCCGTCTTTGGACTTGGTGCAATCACTGGTCCAGTGGGTCTTTTGCCTACAGACCTTGCACCATGGTTTCTTTTGGCCGTTCCCTTTGTTAGACTGTGAATCCCCACCTGAAGAAGATTTTTGGGGACCTTGTGAAGACTTCTGGTCTTTACCCTTCTCCCCACCCTTATCAGAGTTCTTGGAATCTTGCTTCTTTGGGTCACCACCTTGGTTCTGTACCTTCTGCCTCACCCTGGTTCTGACCCATTTGTCTGCCTTCTTTCCCAATTCTAAGGGGAGAGGTCAGATCAGAGTCCACCAGGTACTGATGCAACAGCTGATTTTGACAGTTATTAAGAATCTGCTCCCTCATTATCAGATTGTACAATCCTGTGAAGTCACACACTTTACTGCCCATCAACCAGCCTTCCAGAGCCTTAGCAGAACAATCCACATAGTCTACCCAGTCTTGAGTCTGTGCTTTTTGGGTGTCTCTGAACTTTAACCTGTATTGGTCAGTTGTTAGGCCAAACCCATCAATAAGTGCACTCTTCAAGACTTTGTAATTATCAGCATCCTCTTCTCTTACAGTGAGGAGCTTATCTCTACCTTTGTCTGCAAAGGAGAGCCACAAGATTGCTGCCCACTGCTCCTGAGGGACCCTCTGAACTTTACAGGCCCTCTCTAGAGCAGTTATCCATTTGTGGATGTCATCCCCACTCTGGTAGGGAGGGACAATCTTGCTCAGGTTTCTATGGTCATAAGACCTTTCCCTATCTTTGGGGAAATTGCTGCCACCATGGGACTCTAGTCCCAACTTTTTCTCTCTCTGTAGAGATCTAGGGACTCCCTGTCTATAGCCAATTGCTGTTTTCTGAGTTCAAGCTGGGCTTGCTCATACTGAATCAGTCTCTTTCTCCTCTCATGAGAGGATTCCTTCCTATGAGAGGAGACAGAGGTCCCTACTGAGGTGTCAGAGTGGTTAGACTCCAGAGAAGGAGATCTAGACCTTCTAGGCACACTCACAATCCTTCCTGGGGGACAAAGTGGAGGTCATTCTGATCCTCCTCCTCATCCACAGGAGGAATTGGGTTTTCCAGGTCAGGGTCATTGTCACCTTCCTGGTCAGTTCCAGAGGGGGGTCCTGGGTGTTGCCACCCCTGGCCCCTTCCTCATCTTCTGCCCCACCCTCTGTACCTACCCCTTCAGACCCTAGGGGTCTGCTGAGATCATCAGCCAGTAATATCTCTCTCAGATGTTGGGTGCTGGCACTTTGGTCTGTCTTCAGTTTCCTAACATTGCATAATGCTCTCAATTCCAAGAATGGGAGTGTATCATACTTGGAGGGAAGAAGCCCACTGGCTTTTGGCAAGGACTCTCTGGGTCCTGGCTTTGAAGACATTACTAGTGAGGTGTGGTGTATGCACTACCTACTCTAGTGTGGCCTACTAAACTCTCTTGAGTTATAGAAAGGGTGTGCTATCCCTTAACACACAACTCTAAGTTCAGTAGAACTTACTGTATACTAAGCTTAATTTATATGTACCTTAGGTACCTTTAGTGGTTTTCAGTTGATCAATTCAATTGAGATTATCTGGTAAAACAATAGCAAGCTGGAATCCCACACGCTGCACACCAATGTGAGAAGTTGGCCTGGTATATGCTGTCCACTAATTATAGTGGGCACCTTGCACCAGTCCAAACAACCCCTTATTGGAGATAGGTTAAAGACAACCTTTATTGAAAGCTATCCTAGTGGTAGCTATGGAGAGCAGCCTTCAGGCTAAGTCTTGAAGGAATGTAAAGCAGCTTGTTTTACCAGTCTATAATCTCTTGAGTGACCAAATGAAAGAGGACAACACCAGGTATATATTCAAAATATATGTATTTATTACTAAACACTCCCCTCTAGTCTCTTTATGAGGCTAGAGTTCGAAGTACATAAGTTATAAGTCAGTTATTCACAGTAATAGCACAAATACACGTTTGAGCCCTAGGGGCGTACCAAACCATATACCAAAAAAGTGGTATAAGAACCACGACTGAGCTAGACACAAGGCCTAGAGCCTGTAGAAGTGCTTGGACCACAAGGAACCACCCAAGGTAGTGACACAGGGGGCCCACGGGGGACGCGTGCAGTGTGGTAACACAGCCGCGAATCGCCGTTAACTTCTATGGGGAAAGTCGCGGTTGGGAATTTAAAGAAAAGGGACACTTAAAAGAGGACTTGGAGCAAACCCTGTTAGAACTAGGTCGTTCTAGAGTCTATACCCACTGGAGCACCGGAGTACTCGTGTTACCTCACCCAGGGAAGCCGGGTGCATAGGTGCCTTTCGGGGTCGGGTTTCGTCGTCGATTTGAATGGCGATCTGCTGCAAAGTGCTGCTGGTGACCAAGTGAAAAGTGTCCGGGTGGATCCAAGGGTGGATCGGAGATCTGAAGAACCTGAAAGCAGAGGGGACAGAGTCTGGGTCACTAGCCAGTGACCAGGAAGGCGATGAGCAGATGCCCACCGATGTTGGATGCTTCAGGTAGGTTGACGGTCATCTTGTCTCTTCAGCCACGAGGTCCAGGAGGCGTTGTCGGTGACCAGGAGTGAAATTCAGACTGTCCCACAACGTCTGTCGATTGCTGAGATGTCGGCAACTGGATTGGACCCAACAGGCCTTAGCAACGGCAAGTCTCGTGGAAAGTGAAGAAGGACGATGGTGCAGACCAGCAAGGTCTGAGGGACTCACCCAGCAAGGGTAAGTCAGGGCAAGCCTGGAGCAATCAGGGGAGCTCAAGCAGGATAAGATTGGCCTTCGTGAGGGGCTACTAGCCAATGGACTAGCGACCGCGAAGGAGCCTCGGGTGGACACACTTGGAGCTGGCTCACGGGACACTCGTGGATTGGAGGCCAGTGATCTTCGGTGGAGTCGGTGCTGGAGGCGGGGGCTACTTGGAGCCCAAAGCACAACTTCGTGGGAGTCCAGGAAGAGGATGCACTTGCAAATGTGCTCGGTGTCCAGGGGTCACGGTCCCACATTACCCACGACAGCTACGAGCCTCAGCTTTGCTGGGGACTCAGGGCAGCCTCGGGGAAGTCTGGAAATCCACCTCTGGTGATGCAAAGACTTCAGCGTCCGACGGGAGCTTCAGCGATGCAGACCAGACAATTGCTTCTTTGGTGCCTGCCAAGCAGGGGAGTCACTCCTTGACCCCAAGGGAGATTCTTCTGTCCTCTAATCTTCAAGTAGAGCGTCGAAGGTCCAGGATTCTGTGTCAGAGTTTCGTCCAGGGATAATCTAAAGTCCTAAGGACTGGGGTCCCATACTTATACTAAGGTAGGGGGTTGGACTTACTCTGTGGTCCCACCTATGGGTGGGTCAGGGCAGAGGGGTGGCTACACCCCTTTCCCTTTGTCCAGTTCGCGCCAGAGCAGGGGCTGGAAGCCACTGATCCGGTTTGAACTGGGGTATGCACAGGGACACCAAATGTGCCCCCAGTGCAGGACTTCAAAGCACCAGAGAGTGCTCCCGCCCAGCCCCAATACACACTATCCTGTCTGGGGAGGTGGTTACACCTCCCTCAGACAGGAAACCTATTGTCCAGGCCTCCCCTGCCGGAGTTTCGGTCAGCAGCAGGAGGCCAGACTTGTGTCTGTTGCAGCAGCATCCATTTTGTGATGCCAGGGCTTTGGAAAGAAGTTACCGGGCAAGCCAGTGTGTACATGTCTCTCCCTCTAGAAGGGTGGAATGCTACCCCCGCCGCCAGAATTGGCAGGGGGGTAGTATTCCAAGATGTTTGACACCAAACATGACATGTTTCTGTGCAGCCATCCCAAAGTTAGCATTTAACGCGAGGTTATAATGCACTTAAGAGTATATGGTCAGGCTGCACTACAAACAGCATCAGAGAAGGGTCTCCGAACGCTGCAGAGGGGCCCTGCTCATGCAGGGGCACCCTCTCACATAGGAACCATGCACTCTGCCTTCAGGATTGACAAGGCCTGCCATAGGAGTGACTTATAGGTTTATATGTGTGTATGTATGTAGTGATATAGGTAACCTATACCACAGTAAGGGGTGCATGCACCACCTTACCCAGCCTGCAGTAGCAGACCTGTGGTGTCATTTTTGGATGGCCTTCCAGGGGTGGCACAATACATGCTGCAGCCCCTGGTAGGCCTCTGAGGTACCTATGCCCTGGGTACATAGTATACCATATACTAGGGACTTATAAGGGCACTCCAGATTCCAATCAGAGATGTGCCTAATGCACATGGAAACCATTTTAGAGAGGAAGCAGCTAGGCTGGGGTCCTGATTGGCAGGGCCCCAGCCAGACTAAAGTCGAAAAACAGTGAAGCATCAGCAAAAAGTGGGGGTACCCATGTGAAGCAGATCCTACTCTCCTACACCGTGACAGACTGGCAAGCGAACACTTACCCTCAGCCACAGACGCTGCGCTGCAGATTCCGGTTGACGGCTGGCTTCCGAAGATTGGAGATATGGTCCGAGAGAAGGTGGAGAACAAAAAAGAATTTGGCCTCTCTTATCGTGCACCAGTTCCGGTTCTTGGCTTGAAGGGTACTCGTACAGTCATCTTACCACTGCTTCCTGGTCGCAAAGACAACAGATACATTTCAGTGGACAATGTCAAGCTACAACATGTGGCCGATTCTAAATAGTGTAACACCTGCTGTATCATGTCCAGCAATTTCAAGGAATCTTGTTGGTGGCCCTCCGGTCCCCACACGTGATGATGTTGCCATTGGGATGGTCGCTCTAACAGATCGCCTGCTCGAACTCCCGGCTTCCTCCTGCAACGAGGAAACTGAGTATACTTATCCCACTAGCGAGTAAATCGCTCACTTGCCTACAACACCACTGAACCAGTCCCGTTTTTCTTTTGACTCGAGTTCCACCTCATCATTGGTGCCAACCAAATTCAGTGTTTTTGTATCCTGGTTCAGAGACAATTTTTTGAACCCTCCATGGACATACATCTGGTTGGTACTATTTCTGCTTTTCCTGTTCATGTCCATTGGCTTTGTGACAGTTTTTTTCTTACTCATCAATGGTCACTACTTGCCAGAACGCTCTGCGGTGAACTCTGTGGCTGTAACTTTGGCTCCGCATTCCTCTTCACATATCATGAAGCGTGACCATACATTCGTGAACATTTCCGCCTTCCCAGTTGCGGATGGCATCGTATGGGATGCAGTGAATTTCCAAATTCATGGACCGACGGAAATTATTAATGTCCCAAATGTACTTTGAGTTTCCATGGGTGATGTGGTAAAAAGAAACATTCGTTCTGATGATTGGGATGTGCATGCAATTCAATGCTTGTTTTCTGATTTGAAATATTATGCTGCTTTTAATGCTGAGGATTTGTACTTAAATTCAGCTAATTATGCCGATTTATATTGTTATCAACATTATGGTAACCATTTCCTACATAAAGCTAATACACTTAGAGGTAGGTTTAATTACACCCAGTGGGAACAGTGCCCCACCCCTCAACAAGGGAGCTCCCAAACTCTGATAAATAAATTTACTTATTTTACTGATTTTAATAGGTCGAACCCAGCATCCTATTATTTTAAATTAAACATTTCTTCTAATCCAAAAGTTATGTTAACCCACACCAAATTACTGTATTCCAGTGCCTTCAGGGACGAATTAGCTGTTGGTGGCTATGAACACTGGAAAAACACCATAGATTCGAAATCTATTTGGGGAACTAAATCCTGGCAGGTTCGCGGTACTGAGTTGTTACATCGCGCCTGCCTCATCCCGACCCAGATATTATTTTTAAATAGTTCTATTTACCAAACAACTTGTTTTAGTTTGGCAACTTCTAAACAGTTAAATGCACCTACCATTCCTGCGCTCTCCACATGCACTAATTGGAGCTTGCCTTTAAATTATTCCCTTCCTGACCTACAAGCTCTGCTTCAGAACGATTCATTTAATGTTTCTGCATTGGGTCACTCAGAGTGGCTGATATGGCCAATAGCTTCTAATGCTTGCCAACTACGTTTTCACAACTCTGTTCCTGGTTATAAGCAGGATAGAGTTGATCCACGTTTTTCTAACTCACGATCAGTTACAACATATTCAGTTGGTAAATTATGTAAACAGTGGTTGCAGCACTCTACCCTAGATTCAGTGAAACTACATTTATCCCTGTTATCCAGTAACATCGATCTGGCGGACTTTGTTCTGGGACCTAGAGGTCCAAGACCGAAGAGATTTGTTTATGAGACTTATAATGAAATCTGGAAGCTTTCACAAATAGAAGCTGCTTCCCGTTTATGGGAAATAGACCAAGCTAATCTAGAAAAAGTACTTGCTGTTGTTGACAATAGTATTAATACACTGTCTTCCCGCATTTACACATTAGATAATATTGTTTCTTCTGTTGTCGATATTGTGCAAGATGAAGTGTCTGTGTTATATCATGGTCAGGATCAATTGTGTTCAGTGATGCAGTTTGCATGGACTTTTCAAACTCTGAAGATGGGGAAAGTTCTGTGGGATTACTTAAACGCTTCCGCATCGTTTTTGCCTTTTAATTTGACTGAAAAACAGCAGTTCATGTCCATGAAGGATGCAACATACACTCTTCTACATATCGAAAAAATAGATCCTTTGCCTTTCTCTGTGGCGGAAACGGATTCTGCAGTTTGGCTCATACACGGGGTTATCACTTTGCCTTTTTCTTTATTTGAATTCAGTTCATGCATGAAACATTTCCCTATTGGCTGTTTTGAGCCTTTAGGCAGTTCCTTTCTGCATGAAGTCTGGTCTTTGCCCTTCACATACAGATGCCTTCGGGATGACAGAGAGGTGTATCTCACTGGGGAGTCTTGCGATTCAACTGTGGGTCGCTCACTTGTTTGTAAAAACATTAAATTGCACTGGGCTTGTAATGTTTTGGCCCCGAATCTTGCATGTGTTTTGAAGGGAGTTCCCCTTCCAGTTATATCACCTACATTCACTATGGTAGTTATCTGCTTTTAAATAATCAAAATTGCTGTGGGTTGCAGGCTGATATACCCTATATTGTAACAGTTTCCCAACGCGTGGTGTGCTGCAAAAATGTGCTTTTTCCTCCCCCGCGTGGGAAGTTGGATAGTTCCATTTGGCCTTCCATACCAACTTTGAAGGCAGATTTCAATAAATTGAGCAGAATAAAGGCGCTTTTATTAAACCAGGAGGTTATGCTAACTTCCGCACGAGAAACCTTCGTCCTCCAGGTGGCTAGCGCCCACAGTGAAATACAGGCCCTTTTAAACACAAACCTCCCCCAACATTTCGGTGAACTTGTCCACCGTATCTTCAATGCGTCTAATACCAAGGGCATTGTGCACTTTGTTAAAGTTGTGGGCTCTGGCCTTCTGACGTCCTTTCAGACTATATTTGGTGTAATACCGGCTTTTATTCATTCCATTTTTTCCAGCATCTTTGGTGGCTTCCCATTGATCCTAGCCTTGGCTGCTGGAATCTTGCTTTTACTTTGCCTGCTGTGCAATGGCTGCACCTCTTTTGGCCCTACACAGCCCAGAGCGACTGCAGATGCTCCGTGACCGTATGCATGAAGACTTCGGCACACTTCCGCTGGCTACACTCAGCGTGGCTTATGGTTTATCTTTTCGCTTTGCGTATTTCACTTGCGTGCAACCTGTCCTATCCTGTTTACGATGTCCGTTTTCATGGTCCTTGGATGTTTGCCTCTCCAATGCGTCTCCTACAGACCCGGATTTCGACCAGTTGATGGGCCCCTTAGTGGTCCATGAACGGGAATGTTCCGGTATTGGATTAATGGTGTGTGCTGCTGCACTTGGAGTCCTGGCACAATGGGATATCTGTGCGGCTGCTCAGTATCTCCTACAAAACAGTTATATTGAATATCACGCAAGTTGTCCCGCAATACTGATCGCTGCTCCCTATTATGAGGAACACGAATGCAGTTTCGATTTGTTGAACTGGATGGCATCTCTTTTCTCAAACGATGATAATGATGTTTTTTTGGAAGGTGTGGCAGTCTTCTGCGCATACACACTAATGGATTAGTTGTGTTGGCTCTCAGCAAAATACGAATCCGATTTTTTTTCATTTTTTTTTTTTTTAAACGTCCTATTGAGATTTTTTTCGTCCCCATTTTTTCAAACAACTTTTTCCACCTGTAGACGTTTGCATTCTGCTCCATCTATTTGAACTCTGTTTACGTCCTGAGTCTTAGCCTATGGACTGACCAGGGGAGGGTGTAGTATGGATTGTGGCTTCATAGTCGACATTGCTAAGTTAGCTTAGGCTTAGCTGCCATGATGCCTCTTTTGCACACGCTACTCCATGACTTTGTTTTTCCAGACTCTGCTTGTCCCCGTGTTCATGAGAACTGCCTACGTTTCTGTCTTTCACATTTTCTGTTGTTCTCTGTGGGTTTCGTCTGCACACAATGTACAAGGTTGAAAAACATCGTTCCTTGTTATTCTGTTCTGGTCAGCCCCTCGCACTTAGACATAACACGAAACACAGCTGCACTGTAGAAATTCGAGTGCTTTTAATATTGCGAGATACCTGTTGAAGGCACTTGGAGTAAATCCTTTCCAGGGAGAAGAGCTGTGCTGTTCTGATGATGTAAACCTTGCATCTAGTTCTTGAGGTATGGGGGTCCCCCTGACAAAGCCCAGAGACCTTCTCTTTTTATAATAAACTAGTTACTAGCACGGGGAGGGTAGCAAGGCATTATAGTCCTTTACCCACAGTCTTTATAATATGTTGTCCCCGTTTGTATTCTATGGAATTGTAACAATGCTTACTATTTTGGCTTTATGCATTATGCTGCTAGTACTGGCACGTGTACTGTATCTTAGAGCACGTTAGTTGAAATAAACATTTTAAACTATACTGTGTCTCTTAATACGCATGTTGTGGACAAGTATGAGTGAGTAATGAAAGAGTGTTCTTGCTCCCGCGATTCCTGAAAGGGTCTGTGTTCTGGGATGTCTAATCATTGGTAGCTTCGCTGTAGTACGGAGAACGAATGAGACACTATAGCTAGTCAGATTGGGATTTTGGGTACTAAGGTATATAGTTGGTACACCACTGTATACCGAGGTCCCGGTTTCCTGCACATAGTTCTGTATATGTGCAGAATCCCTGCAACACACCTTTCTTCCTCTTTCTGGACTTCTGTTGCCTCTTTCTGCCTTTCTCTTGCTTCTTTCTGCGCCTTTCTTCCTCTTTCTGCACATGTCCTACCTATGTAGGCATAGTTAGAAATTAGCATTTAAAAAACCTTAGAAATTCACTGAAAAAACCATAGGTTTCAGGGATGTTATAGTTAGAAATTAGCATTTAAAAAACCTTTGAAATTCACTGAAAAAACTATAGGTTTCAGGGACGTTATAGTTAGAAATTAGCATTTAAAAAACCTTTGAAATTCACTGAAAAAACCATAGGTTTCAGGGACGTTATAATTAGAAATTAGCATTTAAAAAACCTTTGAAATTCACTGAAAAAACCATAGGTTTCAGGGACGTTATAGTTAGAAATTAGCATTTAAAAAACCTTAGAAATTCAGTGGAAAAAACACAGGTTTCAGGGACGTTATAGTTAGTTGGACATTTCACTCGTACAAAACCAGAGAAATTCGGCTGTTATAGTTAGTTGAGCTAACTATAACTCGCGCCCCCGCAATGCACTGCTGATGACGTCACATATTACATCACTCATGACATGGTCAGTGACATCACTGATGACATCTCAAATGACATCACTGTTGACATCATCCACGTGATAATCTGATGCACCTCCTCACACCCTAATATAACTTTTGACACACCCACTCTAAAATACAGACTACCATTTTTGAAACCATAGACACACCAATACCAGTTACTACATACCCACTCACTGATTCCTAGGTCTACACACACATCCACTCATTCACCCATACAGTCACTCATACATGCAGTCACTCATCAATACAGCACTATCATATGCACTCATACACCTATACAGACACTCGCACACCACCACTCATCCAGAGGTACTCACACACCTACTCAGTCATGCAAAGAATCAATCACACTCCCATTTACTCACCTATACAGTTATACACACACCACCTCACTTATTCATACAGATACTAACACATACTTACTCTCTTATACAATCACTGATACAAGCACACACTCATCCATACAGCCACTCTCAGAATCACTCACTCTCACATATAGTCATTTATATACTCCAACACTCACATATACTACCTTTCACATATGTAGTTACTCACACATGTACCACTGAGCCATCCATTCACTCACCAACACACCCATACACACACTTACCCACCCATACAGCCCTTCACAGATACACTTTTGAACCCATACACCCAGTGAATCACCCACTCACACATCTATGCACAAAGTCACACCCCCCACCCACCCACACAGACAATCAGGTACCCATACAGATACTTAGGCAACCAATCAATAACCCATATAGACAGTCATATAGCTACTCACCAACCCATGCAGTCGCTTACACACCAACCGACAGACTGATACAGACATTCAAACAGTTTAGTCACTAACCCATGCATTCAGTAAGACACGTTTAATCACTCACTTATACAGTCAGTCAAGCACCTACTAAATCATCCATTCAGACACTTATACACCCACTCATTCTTCAATACACCTTGGCCCATATATATATATATATATATAAAACATATTTGAACTGTACAGAAACACACAGTCACTGGGTGATGTCATCAGTGATGTCATTTGAGATGTCATCAGTGATGTCACTGACCATGTCATGAATGATGTAATATGTGACGTCATCAGCAGTGCATTGTGGGGGTGCGAGTTATAGTTAGCTCAACTAACTATAACGGCCGAATTTCTCTGGTTTTGTATGAGTGAAATGTCCAACTCTGAGCTCCTAATAAACGACGTGTGAAGCCCGCGGTGTCCCTTGTTTCTACTCGGATGGGAGGAGAATCTTTTTATCATAAATAGCTTGTTGCCTGTGACGCGCTCCCAAGGGACCCTTCCACGAAGAGGTCGCGGCATACATGGGCAACCAGTGACTTTATATATGCCGAGGTATCAGATGACCACGACCCACCACACAGCCCCCCTGTTGCTGGGAACCTGCTGCCATTGGCGGTCCATGACTGCATGGAGAGGCGCTGGCACTGTACTTACGCCTCCAGTCTTGTCGTTTGAGGGTCTGGATGGTTGGAAGTAGGGGACACAAGCTCGTTTGTTCCCTGATTTTCGTGAAGTTCCCTTCCTGCACCGCATTTTAGTATTCCAACACACTGCATGATGGGATCAGTGGTCTCAGCTCGGGGACTACTGAGGAGTCAGCAGGACAATGCGATGCAGGTGAGCTCCTCGTCACTGTGATAGGAGGAGCTTATATAAGACATACATTGGGAAACTTCTATTACAAACTGTGGCATTTGGAAAAAGGCTAATCGCCGAAACGCGTCATGCCTATGAGTTCCTAATAAACGACGTGTGAAGCCCCGCTGTGTCCCTTGTTTCTACTCGGATGGGAGGAGAATCTTTTTATCATATATATATATATATATATATATATATATATATATATATATATATATATATATATATATATTATCTACTGGCGGTCGCCAGTAGATAGTTATAGTTAGGACCTATTTTCCATAGGAAATCCGTAACATTCTATTTGAAATAACTCTTGCGTCGGTTGAGGAATCTTCGCGAAATTTTCAAACTTTATGGCCCGCTCCGGTCCGCTCCTACCCTGAAAGTTTCGGGGTGATTCGTCAAGCGGGGGCCGAGAAAAAGGGGGTCCCAAAACGTGTTTTCCCCATTCATTTTCCCATAGGAAACTTTAGCCACGGCTACAGCCCGAACTGCTGAACGGAATTACACAAAATTTGGCAAAGAGGTAGTTCTTGGTTCAGAAAGAACCCTTTTGTTAAATGGTGTAAATCCGTTCAGTAGTTGCGGAGAAATTAAAAAATAAGAGTCAGAAAATCAATTTCCCATAGGAAACTTTATGCAAGGCTACAGCCCGAACTGCTGAACGGAATTACACCAAATTTGGCAAAGAGGTAGTTCTTGGTTCAGAAAGAACCATTTTTGTTAAATGGTGTAAATCCGTTCAGTAGTTGCTGAGAAAATCAAAAGTAAAAACACATATATATCTGGGCGGAGCCTAACCACACATGTCATCGTGAGATCTGATTGGCTGTCAGCACTTCATCCTGGAATTGCTGGCAGCCATCTTGGGACCAATATAAATGATAGTACCCCATTGAAATGCATTGTAGTGAATCTAAGATTTTGAGGGTTACCAAAAGGAGAACTATAAAGGGTGATAACAGACTTTAGTTACATTAGAATTCATTTGTTGATGGTACCATACTAATTTCAGGAAATGTGGTGTGTTCTAAGGTGATTTTACCCTGTGAAAAACCTTCTGCTGGGATATCATGAATCATGTTTGAGAGAAAACTATTTTCACATGCTTGTCCCATACAGTTTTGGAAGGTGCTCCAGAAGCTAAAATGAGAGCATATTTTCAGTAAATTCACATTATCTTTCTCAGTCATGTGAGAATGAAGTCTGACATTCTCAGTAAAACATGTACATCCAACAATGGCAGAGACTGTCAGTTGATTCCTTTGTGTTCTACTGCAGCTTCCCAGAGTGTTCTAAAGAACAACTAGAGTGCTAACAGCCTTACTTATGACAAAAGTATGACACACCTGAAGCCATCTTGATTGGAATAAACTGGTAACACTTAAAACATTTAATTTAAAAAGGAACAAAATGATGGGGTTCATTTTGTCATAGAAATTATGGTTAGTGCTGTAGAAAGAAAAATTAGGACATGTTTCAAGTGTGATCTCAAAGATCTTCCTGTTATATTTCAACAGGAGCAGCCTGTCAGTTGATGCCTTTGTGTTCTACTGCAGCTTCCCAGAGTGTTCTAAAGAACAACTAGAGCGCTAACAGTCTTACTTATGACAAAAGTATGGCACACCTGAAGCCATCTTGATTGGAATAAACTGGTAACACTTAAAACATTTAATTTAAAAAGGAACAAAATGAGGGGGTTCATTTTGCCATAGAAATTATGGTTAGTGCTGTAGAAAGAAAAATTAGGACATGTTTTAAGTGAGATCTCAAATATCTTCCTGTTATATTTCAACAGGAGCAGCCTGTCAGTTGATGCCTTTGTGTTCTACTGCAGCTTCCCAGAGTGTTCTAAAGAACAACTAGAGTGCTAACAGCCTTACTTATGACAAAAGTATGGCACACCTGAAGCCATCTTGATTGGAATAAACTGGTAACACTTAAAACATTTAATTTAAAAAGGAACAAAATGAGGGGGTTCATTTTGCCATAGAAATTATGGTTAGTGCTGTAGAAAGAAAAATTAGGACATGTTTTAAGTGAGATCTCAAATATCTTCCTGTTATATTTCAACAGGAGCAGCCTGTCAGTTGATGCCTTTGTGTTCTACTGCAGCTTCCCAGAGTGTTCTAAAGAACAACTAGAGTGCTAACAGCCTTACTTATGACAAAAGTATGGCACACCTGAAGCCATCTTGATTGGAATATACTGGTAACACTTAAAACATTTAATTTTAAAAGGTACAAAATGAGGGGGTTCATTTTGCCATAGAAATTAGGGTTAGTGCTGCAAAAAGAAAATTTAGTGCATGTTTTAAGTGAGATCTCAAATCCTCTTCTATTTCATTAGAAAATTCTGACATGCAGACTGAAACAATCACTTTCAATACCAGCAGTAGACTTCCAGTTAACTCCTTGGTGAGCAGTAGCTTTACTACAGTGATCTAATGAACAACTAGAGTGCTAACATTCTGAATTTATGGCAAATGTGTGACACATCTGAATGCCTTCTTGATGGAATCAAAGTAAAAAACTGAAAGCATTTCCTACTGAGGAGACTGTAGTAAATGAGGAAATTAGGAAACTTCATAACCAATAAGTCTCCCAAGATGGCCACCAGAGAAAAAAGAGCCCAAATGTAGCACAAATATCACCCAGAGGTAGCCCACGTATAGCCCAATGACAGAAGTGTGCAAAACACTTTTTATTTTTTGTTTTTTTGCAGTTTTATATAGTGCAGAGTGGTCAGGTATTGGAGTGCTTTACATGAGCATTGGTTACATCACACAAGGACAAATTCATATTGGTTGACCCCTACACTACCCAAACACCACTGCACTACCCTAAACCCTAAAACACTACCCCCAGCACGACCCCCTTCACTACCCAAACACAACTGCACTACCCTAAACTCAAAAACACTACCCCCAGCACGACCCCCTATACTACCCAAACACCACTGCACTACCCTAAACCCTAAATCTACCCCCTACACTACACAAATACCACTGCACTACCCTAAACCCTAAAACACTAGAACCCAGGACGACCCCCTATAGTACACAAACACCACTGCACTACCCTAGACCCTAAAACACTACCCCCTACACTACACAAACACCATTGCACTACCCTAAACCCTAAAACACTACCCCAGCACGACCCCCTACACTACCCAAACACCACTGCACTACCCTAAACCCTAAAACACTACCCCAGCACGACCCCCTACACTACCCAAACACCACTGCACTACCCTAAACCCTAAAACACTACCCCCAGCACGACTCCCTACACTACACAAACACCACTGGACTACCCTAAACCCTAAAACACTACCCCCAGCACGACTCCCTACACTACCTAAACATCACTGCACTACACTAAACCCTAAATCTACCCCCAGCATGACCTCCCACACTACACAAACACCACTGACCTACCCTAAACCCTAAAACACTACCCCCAGCACGACCACCTACACTACCCAAACACCACTGCACTACCCTAAACCCTAAAACACTAACCCCAGCATGACCCCCTACACTACCCAAACACCACTGCACTACCCTAAACCCTAAAACACGACCCCGTACAGTACACAAACACAACTGCACTACCCTAAACCCTAAAACACTACCCACAGCATGACCCCCTACACTACACAAACACCACTGCACTACCCTAAACCCTAAAACACTACCCCCTACACTACACAAACACCACTGCCCTACCCTAAACCCTAAAACACAACCCCCAGCATGACCCCCTACACTACACAAACACCACTGCACTACCCTAAACGCCCCTACACTATACAAACACCACTGCATTACTCTAAACCCTAAAACACTACCCCCAGCACGACCCCTCACAACACAAACACCACTGCACTACCCTAAACCCTAAATCGACCCCCAGCACGACCCCCTACACTACCCAAACACCACTTCCATACCCTAAACCCTAAAACACTACCCCCAGCATGAACCCCTACACTACCCAAACACCACTGCACTACCCTAAACCTTAAAACACTACCCCCAGCACTACCCCCTACACTACACAAACACCACTGCACTACCCTAAACCCTAAAACACCACCCCAGCACTACCCCCTACACTACCCAAGCACCACTGCACTAACATAAACCCTAAAACACTACCCCCAGCACAACCCCCTACACTACACAAACACCACTGCACTACCCTAAACCCTAAAACACTACCCCAGCATGACTCCCTACACTACCCAAACACCACTGCACTACCCTAAACCCTAAATCTACCCCCAGCACGACCCCCTACACTACCCAAACACCACTGCACTACCCTAAACCATAAAACACTACCCCCAGCATGAACCCCTACACTACACAAACACCACTGCACTACCCTAAACCCTATAACACTACCACCAGCATGACCCCCTACACTACTCAAACACCACTGCACTACCCTAAACCCTAAAAACTAACCCAGCATGACCCCTACACTACCCAAACACCACTGCACTACCCTAAAGCCTAAAACACTACCCCCAGCATGACCCCCTACACTACTGCACTACCCTAAACCCTAAAACACTACCCCCAGCACGACCCCCTACACTACCCAAACACCACTGCACTACCCTAAACCCTAAAACACTACCCCCAGCACGACCCCCTACCCCACGCAAACACCACTGCACTACCCTAAACCCTAGAAAAGAAACCCCCACCCCATGCCCAATCCCCCTTACCTCTCACTCCTCGTGGTTCCTCTCTCCTCGTGGTTCCTGCTTCACGTCGTCTCTGAGGGGCGGTGCACGTCGTTGTGAGGAAACGGAACAACCTCTGTTTCCTTACAACGACATGGATCGTCTACATGTTTTTAGAACGCATGGTCATTTACCATACATACCTTTACAACAAAATTCGTTGTAAAGGCATGCATGGTAAATGACCATGCGTTCTAAAAAAATGCGTAGTAATGACTTCGTGATGTACAACTCATGCGTGGTAATGCATGCGTTGTAATGGTATCGCAAAGTAAAAAAGTCGTTGTAACGGCTGTTTACCGATCGAAGCTGGCCCCTGTTCTTCAGTGAGACGTTTATTTGATTAATTAGGAGGAAGGAATGTGTTTTTTTTACCGAAAAGTGCATTCCCGGCTGTTGTATTGTGAAAGTGTTCGCGTGGCCTGGTTTCACTTCCGGTGAGAGAGTGGAAGAGTCTGTTTGGATCTAAAGGAGTTCTGTTGTTGTACGGGGCCGGCGCGCCATGTCATCAGAAAACATAGCTAATGGAAAGCGTCCTCCCTGAAGTGTGGAGCAGTGCCATGAGAGGTCAACGAGTGTGCGTCCCACCGCAGTATGACCGTACCGCGTTACCCATGTGCCACCTCCAGGGTACGGGAGGCAGAAGCGGCATCGCAGGTCCTCTTGAAGACCATTGTAGCACTAATTCTACATTTTGGTACTAGGGCATTTTAACTTCGTTGTTCCTGCCAGATACAAAGAGAAGATCCTGTGTTATTCAGTGCCCTCGTTACCTTTTTTGTGGGTTGTGGTGCTTGTCACTTCGCTGCCCCGCCGGTGCACACGACTGGGCTCCCCACCTCGTGTGCCATCTGCAGGGCCTCTGCCCTCGGATCACTGGTTTCGGTTTCTGGAGTGGCAACATAAACAGTTTCTCCCAAAGGACTAGCCTGAACACTTAGGTGAATATCCCCTGCACCAGCATTCCACGGAAATTCTTTCCTAGCTCTCCCACGTCAACGAGGACGTCATAATAGCACGGCTCCGCTCGCGACACTGTATGACGTCATCGGAGCCATAAGAGAACCTCGTCGGCGTGCTGACGTCAGTTCCACCCATTTTTTCCGTGCCACCGAGGCAAACAGGGGACCGAGACATTTTCACATGTATACATAGTATAATAAATATATATATATTCACTGAAAAAACCATAGGTTTCAGGCACGTTATAGTTAGAAATTAGCATTTAAAAAACCTTAGAAATTCACTGAAAAAACCATAGGTTTCAGGCACATTATAGTTAGAAATTAGCATTTAAAAAACCTTAGAAATTCACTGAATAAACCATAGGTTTCAGGGGCGTTATAGTTAGTTGGACATTTCACTCGTACAAAACCATAGAAATTCCCCCGTTATAGTTAGTTCAGCTAACTATAACTCGCGCGCCCGCAATGCACTGCTGATGACGTCACATATTACATCACTCATGACATGGTCAGTGACATCACTCATGACATCACTGATGACATCTCAAATGACATCACTGATGACATCACTGATGACGTCATCCAGTGAATGTGTGTTTTTCTGAAAATTAAATATGTTTTATATATGTATATCTCAAGGTCGATGGAAGAATAAATGGGTATATAAGTGTCTAAATGGATGATTTTGTTTTGTAAAATTGATTGTATAACTGACTAAGTGTATCTTAGTGAATACATGGGTTAGTGAGTAATGTTTAAATATGAAAATATCTGTATCAGTCTCTCACTTTGTGTATAAGTGGCTGCATGGGTTGGTGAGTAGCTACATGAGTGTCTATATGGGTTATTAGTTGGTTTTTTGAGTATCAGTATGAGTGTCTGAGTGTATGTATGGTTCGGTGGGGGGTATAACTTAGTGCATAGATGCATGAATGAGTGACTCACTGTTTGTATGTGTTGAAGACAGCATGTGTGCAGGACTGTATAGGTGGATGAGTATGTGTATGGGTGTGTTAGTGTGTGAATGACTGTCTCAATAGTGTCTTTATGAGTAACTACATATGTTTTAAACTAGTATATGTGAGTATTGGTGTATATAAGTGAGTATATGTGAGAGTGAGAGATTGGAAGAGTTCCTGTACAAATAAGTAGGTGTTTCTATAAGTGATTGTTTAAGAGAGTAAGTATGTGTAAGTTTCTGTAGAAGTAAGTGTGGTAGTGTGTGTATAACTGTATATGCAAGTAAATGGATGTTTGATACTTTGTTTGCATGTGTGACTATGTGTGTGAGTAACTCTATGGATGAGTGGCGGTGTGTAACAGGATGTATAGGTGTATGAGTACATATGATGAGTGAGTACATGTATGAGTGACTGTATAGGGACTGTTGGTGAATGAGTGGATGTGTGTGTAGATCTTGGAATTACTGAATAGGTGTGTTGTAACTGGTATTGGTATGTCCATTGTTTTGAAAATGTTAGTTTGCTTTTTGAGTGTGTGTATCAAAGGTTATATTAGGGTGAGAGGAGGTCTGCCACTCTATCACAAGGATGATGTCATGAGTGATGTCATCAGTGATGTCATTTGAGATGTCATCAGTGATGTCATGAGTGATGTCACTGACCATGTCATGAGTGAAGTAATATGTGACGTCATCAGCAGTGCATTGCGGGCGCGCGAGTTATAGTTAGCTGAACTAACTATAACGGGGGAATTTCTATGGTTTTGTACGAGTGAAATGTCCAACTAACTATAACGCCCCTGAAACCTATGGTTTTTTCAGTGAATATATATATATATATATATATAAAACATATTTAAACTTTACAGAAGCACACAGTCACTGGATGATGTCATCAGTGATGTCATCAGTGATGTCATTTGAGACGTCATCAGTGATGTCATCAGTGATGTCACTGACCATGTCATGAATGATTTAATATGTGACGTTATCAGCAGTGCATTGCAAGGCGTGAGTTATAGTTAGCTCAACTAACTATAACAGCTGAATTTCTCTGGTTTTGTACGAATGAAATGTCCAACTAACTATAACGTCCCTGAAACGTGTTTTTTCCAGTGAATTTCCAAGGTTTTTTAAATGCTAGTTTCTAACTATAACGTCCCTGAAACTTATGTTTTTTTCAGTGAATTTCAAAGGTTTTTTAAATGCTAATTTCTAACTATAGCGTCCCTGAAACCTAAGGTTTTTTTAGTGAATTTCAAAGGTTTTTTAAATGCTAATTTCTAACTATGACGTCCCTAAAACCTATGGTTTTTTCAGTGAATTTCTAAGGTTTTTTACAACAAATTTTTAACTGTAACGTCTCTGTAACCTTTAGTTTTATGTATGATATTTTAGTGTTCCTTTTAAAAAATAATTTATTAAAAGTTATATTTTCTTTTTTTACTTTTTCATTTATCATTGTTTAAATATTTTTAAAAAATTGCTAATTTGTATAAGCAGTTTAAAAAATATATATAACATACCTAACGTCACATGTATATTCTTATTTCTATCAATTAGCATTTTTTTCTTGTGTGCAATTTTGTACAGTGTGATATTATAGTACAGAATTTTCAAATAAAAACACATTTTAGAAAAAAATGTGTAACATATTTTTTTACTATTATTTGATGAATCCAACTGTCCATAATTACTTTTAATAGTATTAAAGGGTGGACGAGGCGTTATTAGGTGATTGCATAAGCTCTTTTGTACTGTGTGCGGCATTCTATGAGTATAAGTGAACTGTGTAGCAGATTACATACATACATGCATACTCCTGGAGTGAAACAATGAGTGCAACAGTACTGCCTCACAGTTTCTATGAGTGCTGGTGTATTGCCAGAATAATTGGAGAAATGCTTGCATACTACCCCTGTGAATGGATAAGTGCATACATTGTTTTTCAACAAATTCATGTGTGCATACATAGTGCCTGAGTGAATGCTTGACTGCAAGAGTAGTGCCCTGCTCATTGCATAACTGCATAAGTAATTTGTGATTCATTGAATGTATGTAGAAGTAGTGCCTTCTTGATTCTATGTGTGCATGGCTACTGCCTAAGTGAATATATGTGTACAAAGATAATATCTAGCTGTTTAGAACAGTGTATGCAATCTGCCTGACTAAAAGGATGACTTCGAGAGTAATTCCTGGGTCATTCTATGAGTGCATACATAGTACTTCAGGGAATCGATGAGTGCTTGGGTACTGCCTGAGTGATTAATTAAGTGGAAGAATAGAAAGTGGGTGATTGCATGATTGCGTTGGTAATATTTGATTGATTGGATGTGTGTAGCACTGCCTCCTTGATTGGATAAAATATTTCCCCGTTCGTACATTTAACTCTTTGAAATAGTTTATTTCATGAAATGGATTCGTTGCTTTTCCATTTCGCTATCAGAATGAAGATAAGTAAGTCTTCCTAACACAGAACCACATTCATTGTTTCATAAAACATTCTTTAGTTTGTTAACAAGTTAAAATATACAGAGATTTTAACTTTCCGCCCGTAAATTAAACTGTTTTTTTAAACAAACTCCAGTGACTGCTGTTATTCCCACGCTCAGTGTGCTTTTCAACAGTAGTTATCTTATCCTAAATAACCGCAAGTGCTGTGGCTTACGAGCAGGCGTCCCGTACATACCAACTCTTTCACAACGTGTTATATGTTGCACCAATGTCTTTTGTCCTCCCCCACATGCGATTGCAGATAGTTTGTTATTGCCTTCCATTCCCACTTTGAAAATAGATTTTAATAACATACACTGACTGAATGCACTATTGTTCAAACAAGAAGTGGCTCTCACATTAGCTCGTGAGACCTTCAAATAGCAGGTGGCTAAACCACCAAGTGACATTGGGTCACTGCTCAATACCGATCTCCCACTAAATTTTCAGAATTAATACGCCAAATATATAATGAGTCTGAAACCGAAGGCCTACCACATTTCTTTAAACTACTCGACTCCGGCCTTGTTATCTCTTTTCAGACTATTTTTAGTGTAATACCGGATTTTATTCATTCTAATTTTACAAGCTCATTTGGCGTATTTCCTTGCTGTTGTTCCCGGTTTTCGCAGTCCTCGTTCTTCAGCTCCTACTATGAAATGGCTGCCCGTCCTGTGCTTCAGCCCCATCCAGACCAATTGCGGCTATACCGTGATTGGATGCTACAACTTTTTGGATGCTTGCCATTGGCGACTTTTGGCATCAGCTATAGGGTGAATTTCAGCTATGTGTATTTCACCAGTGTGCAACCTGTGTGCTACTGTCTACGCTGCCCCTTTCAATGCGATCTGCATGTCTGCCTCTCCACTACTTCACACGCTCACCTGGATTATGAATGGTTGCTGAGTCCATTGCTGGCTCATGACCACGACTGTTCCAGAGACACACGCTTGATGGATGCGTTTAATCAAGCAATAAGGAGGAATTGGAGTACATGCGCCTCTTGCAGCAGAGTATCATCGAATATCACGCAGGTTGCCCTGACATGCTCCTGTTTGCACAAGATTATGATGACCATGTCTGTTCTTTCGACTTGCTCAATTGGATGGCGACTCTCTTTGCTTGAAGAGGCGCGGATGACCTTTTAGAGCTGATTGCATTTCACGGTGCTTGTGAGTTCTTGAATTTGGATGGATCTCCATAGGTGCGCATGGGAACCCGATTTGATGGCGTGTTATTTCTACACTTCAAAAACACTATTTTTGTTTTAGTTTTTTTCATTTCACTTTTCGTTCCTTGCGAACTTTCAAATATTGACTTTCTCTACAAATTCACCTTTACAGATTCCATTTCGCTCTGCTTATCTTTGCGCTCTGTTTGCCTGGGTGTTACAGAGCTGCCCAACAAAACGGACGACATGGCCGTTGGGGACATTATGGACTTCACTAACTTACCATCAGCCGTGCACCCATTATACAGCTTTGCGCACGATAACACAAACCTTTATTTTAGCTAAAGAGCTTGTTCGTACTTTTCACGAGAGAACTATCTGCTGTGTTTCTGTTGACCATCTTTCAGAACTTTAAATTGAAGATTGTGGGCAAAATCGATAAACAATGTCCCTTGTTATTTTGATGTGGTCAGGCCCTAGCACTTGTATAAAAAAAAACACTAAGATTGATGTTCAACTCCCATACTGTGATACAATTGGGGTAAACGAATAGGTGGCACACACACTTGGACAGAAACGTTTCCAAGGAGAACAACAAAAGAAATTCTGTAATTTACAATTTACATCTACATTCAAAGTTATGTAGTCTGCAACCAAAGCTCTAAAATGTTCTATTATATAATAATACTTCTTTTTAGCAGGGAAAGGGAGGTTACGCAGTATAGTTTTTTCGTCATTCTCTTTTTATGATGACATCTCCCTTTATCAGATATCGACTCACTGCTAGACTAATTATATTTCTATGATACACTTTTATTCTTGTTGTGGCACATATACTTCACGTTATGCTATGTTACTTAAAATATTTTTTTTTAAATGTTTCATGTCTGTGTCAGATGTTACAAGTACAAGAGTGACAGTTAAAGAGTGTGTCTTGTTACCAGAATTCCTGAGACATGTGAGAATGTTGTGTTCTGAATTGTCTAATCATTTATTTCTCTGTAAGGGATTAGGACAGCAAATAAGACAATATAACAAGTTGGTCCGGGCCTTATGGGCACTCAGGTATTAGGATGACTCAGTCCCTACCTAGTAAGGTCCCATAATTGTACACATACTTGTCATCTTACACAGAATCATGCAACAGCCTCAGTGAATGGATTACTACATGGGTAGTATGTGATTCAATGGCTGAGTGCAATACTAGTGCCTGGTTGATTGTATGAGTGCATATGTACTCTGTTGGTGATTACATAAGTGCAGGATTACTATCTGACTGATAGCTGAGTACATAGGTTGTGTCTTTGCAAATCGAAAAACAAAAAGATAATGCCTTGGTTATTCCTTTTAATGCTAATGTTGTGCTACAGAGATTACATGAGAGCATTCGTACTGTTTGTGTAAAAGAATAACTACTAAACTAATGACATCAGCTATACGACCACAGTTACCCAATACTACAAAGGATCAAAAATAATTTTAATTTCAAATAAATAACATATAAATGTTCTTCAAACACTCTTTTACATTATCATACATATTATGTTATGTAATCTTACCTGTTTAGGTAATTAAGAAATATCACTCTGTTGAACTATTTTAGAGTACTATTGTGTTATTATAGCCTTATAGCCCACCATAGCGAGCTATACCGGCTATTAAAGGCCCTCTCCAGCCTTAAAGGCCCGAGCCGAAGGCGAGGACCTTTAACAAAGGAGCAAGACTTTACTAGCCGGTATAGCCCAGCTACGAAGGGCTATAAGGCTATTAGAACATTCTGCCACTAGAGGGCAGAATGTTCTATCAAATAACACAAAGGCCTCTCGGAGCCCGAGGGGGTTTCCCCTCGGACTCCAAGAGGCCTTTATAAAAACAACATTGGAATGTTGCTCTACGGGCTTTTACCTGCACGTACAAGTTTGGAGCACTCCATTGTATTCAATGGAGTGCTCCACATTCAAATGTTGTAATCATAATTAGAACATTGGAATGTGGAGCACTCCATTGAAGACAATGGAGTGCTCCGTGCTTCTACGGGCCGGTAAAGGCCCACAAAGCAACATTCAAATGTTTTCACAAAGGCCTGTCGGAGCCCGAGGGGATTTAAACCCCCTTGGGCTCCGAGAGGCCTTTGTTCTATTTGTTAGAACATTCTGCCCTCTAGTGGCAGAATGTTCTAATAGCCTTATAGCCCTTCGTAGCTGGGCTATATCGGCTATTAAAGTCCCACTCCCTTGTTAAAGGCCCTCGCCTTCGGCTCGGGCCTTTAACGCTGGAGCGGGCCTTTAATACCCAGTGTAGCCGGCTACAGCAGGCTATACCGGCTATATTAAAACTCTTTTCAAAGATCACCACTACGTACAATGAAGAACTAAAAGAAGACTGTTATATAATGTATTGTATTACAGAAATTATACTATTACTTTTTTAAGACCACAACATAATTTAAGATTTTCATAAGATTTTCACTTTCCCTTTTCTGCTGTTCTCAGATTCCACTTAACTTCACTATACACAGTGATGTCAATGTAGTATCATCATAAAACAGCGGGGAAAAAAACAATCAACTAGATTGTTGGAGAAAAAAAACAAATCAATGTACAACATTAGTTTCAATATGTGTACCTATATGTGTTGCTCATTACAATTTTTTCATTATATCGTTCTTCTACAGTACGTCTACTATTTATCTCAAGAACATTTCCGAAATGTACACTCTCATTTACATCTCCTATAATATACAGAGAAAATATGTAAACTATTGGATTTTCAATGCAATGTTTCCAAATGCAATACCAATCAGCACAAATAATAGTCTAAACACTAATTATAATTAGTAATTAATACCAGTGCTTTCTACTTTCTGTTCACATCTTCCCAATAGGCCGAATAATGTATTCAATAGTTTTGGTTCCAAAATATCCAATATGAATTCATTAATGCATGTTCACATCTTCCCAATAGGCCAAATGATGTATTCAAAACTTTGGCTTCAAAAATATCAAATATGAATTTGGTAGTTCGTAAGGTAATCTGGGTTTTAATTCCAAGTGGGCATCATTGCAATGTGTCCATCCTTTATTACACTTTAAATACACTGTATAGTGTCCAGATGTTGTAGTAGGTCCAGCATGGAAAATAATAGCCACTGTTGTAAAAGTTCTTCCAGAAATAGATATTTGACTTGCACCAAAATTTGTAATTTTGCTTTACAGTTTTCTTCCATTTGCTCTGCAACGTTGTAGCATTAAAATCAGATATTTTCCATATCTTTGTATGTGTAATGTAGATAACATCTCTGATTTACAATGCGAACATTTCATTTCATGATTTACTGATTTTACTAATTTATTAAAAGGTACTGATTTGCAGTCTGGTATTGTTAAGTATATGAATCGTTCTTTGTCGATTTCAGTGCTGGAAGTTAATGAACACTCTTCACATTTATGATCCCATCTGTAACTTAGTCCAAATAAGTTTTCAATCTGTATTCCTTCATTTTCTAATACTCCAAGCATAAGCATTAGAAATTCTTGTGCATCTTGTTGTATATTAAGAGTGAAGGTCAAAGAACCAGTACATATATCCAGGAGATGGCGAATACCAGAAGCAGTATGGATTTTACTTCTGTCAGTTGTCAACTGTTGAAATACATGACGTAGTAAAGAACAAAATCTTTTTTCATGATTTCCCATGATTTCCTCATGAAGATCTTGTAGATAAAATACAACATTTACAATCACATTAGCATAACAGTTGATACCTGAACTATTTTCCAACTGGTATCCAACAATGTCATCAACACTTTCCATTTTCTGTTTCTTTACACCTTTAACTTTCTCTTCAATATTTTTATCTTTTTCAACGTCACTTGAATCTTTAACATATTTTCATTTTGGAAACACAACATGTTTCTCATAAATGGGATACTCACCTAAATCTGGTGTATAATGTCTTCTTAAACGATTATATTCTTTTACACAATTTACATCAGCACTAAACTTTTTGTCATCGAAATCAATCAAATATAAACCAGACAATATTGTAACTCAAGATAATGCAACATATGCCATTCCCTCTTTGAACACTGTACTTCCAATATTTACCAAAGCACTGTCTATACTTAAACCTTGAGATTTATGAATAGTTACTGCATATGCTAAAGACAGAGGAAACTGTTTTCTGCGCACATACAAGTCTTTTACGAGCAAAAACGTACAGCAGAACGCCCAATCTGTTTTACCTCTGTAATCTGATCAAATTTTATTTTCAAGAATTTTATTCCATCTCTGTTTTGATAATTTACAAAATCAACAACTTTTCCCATTGCTCCATTTTCTAAACCTTCTTCTACATTCAAATTACGCCGCAAAATTACCCGGCAGTTTATACACACATCTAAAGTTTTTCTAAGCCTGCAGTTTTAGATACAGAGTTTTCCAAAGAGTGCAATTTAGTCTGTAGTTTCTCTGAAAGGAGAATAGTCACTCCCTGGTGTTCAATTTTATCAACAGCTTCAATTTGAACTATTTCTTGTTTTTACAGTTTCAGAAGCTCTTGATTGAATGTAGAACACTCTTGCAGTGTAGGCATTAGGCAAACTATAGACTTCTTTTCTCCAAGCTTCTTGTACATTACTTCAGCTGCTGTGTTTTCAGTTGTAAACAAGTTCCTTGGTAGCCGACTTTCTAAAGCTTGTTTACCATGTTTTGTCAGGATACCAATTCTTATATCTTTAAGAATATTTCCATAATCTTCATCAGTTGCTTGTCACATATTCTTTATAAGTTCTTTATATTCAAAATTTAACCAAATGTTGACATTTCCAATACTCCCCAAAGATTTCCTAATGTCTTCATGCACAAGTGTTTTAAAAACTGGTTGTCCTTTTACAGGAGTTAGTTGTAGTAGATCTCCAAATACAATTAAATGTTTCCCTCCAAACAGAACATTGTAATCTGTTTCTAAAACCTGTTGCATTCTCAAGTGTACAAAGGCAAGCATTAAGTTTGAGACCAAGCTCACCTCATCAATGATTAAAAGTTTCATTTTCTTCAGCACTCTTGACACTTCATAACAAGCATCTCCAGAAAGCTTCTGATACTCCAATTTATTATCATGTTCAACTGGTAGCATAAGTAATCTATGTAAAGTAATTCCTTTAATATTGTGTGCTGCTAATCCAGTTGGAGCTGTCACAACACAAGATAAATGTGAATATGCAGTTTTCTGTAGATAACTGGTCAAAACTTTAATAAAAAACATTTACCAGTTCCAGCTTGACCACTAATGTACATAAGAATAGGTTTAAATGATGAACATTGACATTCTTTTTACTCATGAAACAAACCATGTTGTATCTGTTGTGTCACTTGCACATATATTTCTTTTTGTTCAATATTTAGTTGTTCGTCTAAGTTTTCCAACGTAATATTATCCTGTTGTGCTTGTTGCATTGCAATTTCTACTTCATTCATCGCTATTGCTGCTTCATTTTCGATTATAGGTTGTCCCAGTGGATCTTGACTCAGTGGACCAGAACTTTGACTATCTTGAGAACTGTCTTTAGCTATTTCAGCTGCAATAGTGTTTTCTTGTTCAATTTCATCATTTAACATTTGTAGATATGTAGGAAAGTCTGTGCATTCAATACTATCTTTACATGCATTAAAAGAATCTTCGTAGCAGTCAAAATCTCCAAGTAAATCTCTTTCACTACGCCATGGCTTGAACAGTTGCAGAAGTGCTAAATAGAAAAATTATCTCTTATCTGGAGTTTTGCAACTGAGTTTTCTATGGTTACCAAGATTTCCTTTGGCATGTTTTACTAAACATCCGTCACATCCAATTACTGCATATTTTCCTTGTTTTAGATTCTGTGTAACATTTCTTTTAAAACTATAATATTGAAGTATTTCATACAGACATAGGGCTTCCAGATGTGGACTCCTTTTGGGATAGTATATATCCAACAAATTAGTTTTAAGAATTTCTGTACTTTCTGGTTCATTCAGTGCTAAGTATTCAATTTCCTCTAATGTCTTCAATACTCTATTTCTTGTGCAGGCAAGACCCAAACTTACCCAAATGATTCCTCGTGACTTTGAATATAAACTGGAAGAGCACAAGCGATCTGAACATTCATAGGATCCAATTTCTCGGTGGGAAAGCATTTTCAAACTAAAGCTGTACAATTGTTTGCTAAGGCTCTTCTCTTGTAAAATTTCTTCCCACATTTCTTTCATCTCTGTCTTTTCTGATTTCGTTATATATGATGTAACATAGCATGCAAAGGCAATTGAGTTATCTGCAACATATTGAATGTCCATGTTTGCATTCCACATTTTCAAAATAACTGGATTGTAGTCATTAATATACTTTGACTGTTCTCTTCTTTTTAAGTTGTATGTATTTTTGGGAGATTTCTGAGTTATTGTATGCCTTACTGCTGACAAAAAAGAATTTACTCTTCCTTTAGAAATTACTGGACAAGGGAATCCAAACCGACACTTGATATAAAATTTTCCTTTAGACTTCGACAGTACTTTCCACAGCGGTGACTTTGGAAACGTAAAACTTGTTGTCTCAAGCTCTTTTCTCCTCCTTTTCTTAGAATGTCACAAGTGATATACTGTTCAATAAAAGATAATACTGTTTCACCAGTATGCATTCCAAATTTTGGAGCATTCTTTATCCATAATATCATGTGTATATGCTGAGCACCTCTGGCTTGGTACTCTTTTCGCCCCCAAAAAAATCAATAACTTCTCCAAGAGTACAATTATTTTTATTGCAGATAAAAGACATCATAGCTTGAAACCTATGGTTAAAATACCTGCACACATTTACAGGATCCAATAAACACAGTTCTCCAGGTGTCTTCATCTCAATATTTTTTATATTTGAATTTGCTTCTCGTAGAAATTCAAGTAAATCTTCCCATGCATATTCAGCACAGCTAAGTGTTACAAACCATGTTGGTGTACCTAAGTTTCTTAACATACACTTAAGTTCACCGTGACGACGAAACCAATATTCATTGGTACCACGTTGACATGCCATCAGTGATTCTAAATTCTCATCTCTTTGTTGAACTTTGTCCATGAATTCTTTGGCAGAAACATGTGATTGATTTACTCCTGTTTTAAGTATGTGGTTCACTGCATATGAAAGAGAAGACAAATCACTTTCAAACAGAAGATGAAATATATACGGAATGCACTGTCGAAATCTAGGATCTTCAGAGTACAATCTTGTTGAGTGGTATTCTGAAGCTGGAATCCGTACAGGTCGCTCATCAAATCGTCCACCTTGTCCAGTGGGGAACAGCTGTGGAAAACAACGAGCTTCTAAGCTTTTTTCCCATACACTCATTGGAGTTCCCTTTGCTTTTTTCATTTGAAATAATTCAATGCTGTTTCCTATCACTTCTTTTGAATGTAGAGGATGTATAGTGTAATGTTCATAAATCTCTTCACGCCTCGATTTGTCCACTTTTTCTATTTGACCACTTGAAATTTCTAATTCATCTTCTAAACATATTACCTGTTCATCAATATTTACAGGTTTATAATAAATATTGTTCTCTACAAGATATAACATAGCCTTTTGAAGTTTATTAACATCTACAAAGTCTTGCCATATTTTTCGACTCTTTGTTGGCACACCGCTTACTAGAATAACTACTAGCTCATTTTCCTCTTTGTCTCCACCAACAGTTTCAATATGTTTCTTAAAATCTAAAGGTAAGTACACAACTCTTCCTTTCTGACCTCTTTGTAAATCTGTTGGTGGCAGTCTACCTGTTTTAGGCTCCATACGAATTATAGCTTGAAATGGGTGAACACATTAAATAAGAACTGACTCATATGTATTCAAATCTGCCAATTCCTCTGGAATAGTTACTAACTCTAAGGGGCCGATTCCGATCTCGGTCGGAGGCGCACCCAATACCATTCGGTCGGGAAAAAAGCCATGCGAAAGCCTGTTTTCCGACCGATCCGTACAGCACACCGAACGAGCAAGTACGATGCGCACAACAGCAAAAAATCCGGCCGAGCCGTACTCACCCAAACCAGGTCCTGTTCTCCGACCGAGGCGAATCCGGAAACGCCGAATCGAGTCGCACGGAAGGAAAAATGCAGCCCCGTCCGGCCGGACAAGTACGATGCGCTTCCCGTACGCGCCGAACCCGTCGCTACGCACGGCACGTTAAAGCATCCGGGAGAGGCGCACATAAGCTCCGATTCGCGCCACAACACGATCCACGGCTACGAGACGAACACGGCACCGACGAGGACGACGCGAGCGACGAGGACGAGGCGAAGCGATGAGGACGACGCGAAGCAACGAGAAGGACGAACGACACGAACCAACCATGAATCCCTTCGTCCCGATCATACCAATATTCTACATCTACTACCGGAACAGGCACGGACGCGTACGGCGCAGAAGGTAAGCCAGACACCAACCACAAAACACATACAACACGTACACGACACATCACACACATACACGGGGATGCTGAATATACTTACACCAGCAACAGCAGCACCATAGGGGTGGGATGCCCATCACCAATGCCACATATGCACACAGGGGCCTGAATGCGCACCACCACCCCTACCCAGGGGGGGCAGGATGCCTACCACAACTACCACCCTTAGCCAGGGGGGGGCTGGATGCCTACCACTACTACCACCCTCATCCAGGGGGGGCTGGATGCCTACCACTACTACCACCCTCACCCAGGGGGGGCTGGATGCCTACCACCACTACCACCCTCACCCAGGGGGGGCTGGATGCCTACCACTACTACCACCCTCACCCAGGGGGGCTGGATGCCTACCACCACCCTTAGCCCGGGGGGCTGGATGCCTACCACTACTACCACCCTCACCCAGGGGGCTGGATGCCTACCACTACTACCACCCTCACCCAGGGGGGCTGGATGCCTACCACCACCCTTAGCCCGGGGGGCTGGATGCCTACCACTACTACCACCCTTACCCAGGGGGGCTGGATGCCTACCACTACTACCACCCTCACCCAGGGGGGCTGGATGCCTACCACTACTACCACCCTCACCCAGGGGGGCTGGATGCCTACCACCACTACCACTTTCACCCAGGGGGGCTGGATGCCTACCACTACTACCACCCACACCCAGGGGGGGCTGGATGCCTACCACTACTACCACCCTTAGCCAGGGGGGGCTGGATGCCTACCACTACTACCACCCTCACCCAGGGGGGGCTGGATGCCTACCACCACCCTTAGCCCGGGGGGCTGGATGCCTACCACTACTACCACCCTCACCCAGGGGGGCTGGATGCCTACCACTACTACCACCCTCACCCAGGGGGGCTGGATGCCTACCACTACTACCACCCTCACCCAGGGGGGCTGGATGCCTACCACCACCCTTAGTCCGGGGGGCTGGATGCCTACCACTACTACCACCCTTAGCCAGGGGGGCTGGATGCCTACCACTACTACCACCCTTAGCCAGGGGGGCAGGATGCCTACCACTACTACCACCCACACCTAGGGGGGGCTGGATGCCTACCACTACTACCACCCTCACCCAGGGGGGGCTGGATGCCTACCACTACTACCACCCTTAGCCAGGGGGGGCTAGATGCCTACCACTACTACCACCCTCACCCAGGGGGGGCTGGATGCCTACCACTACTACCACCCTTAGCCAGGGGGGCTGGATGCCTACCACTACTACCACCCTCACCCAGGGGGGCTGGATGCCTACCACTACTACCACCCTTAGCCAGGGGGGCTGGATGCCTACCACTACTACCACCCACACCCAGGGGGCTGGATGCCTACCACTACTACCACCCACACCCAGGGGGGCTGGATGCCTACCACTACTACCACCCTCACCCAGGGGGGCTGGATGCCTACCACCACCCTTAGCCCGGGGGGCTGGATGCCTACCACTACTACCACCCTCACCCAGGGGGGGCTGGATGCCTACCACTACTACCACCCTCACCCAGGGGGGGCTGGATGCCTACCACCACCCTTAGCCCGGGGGGCTGGATGCCTACCACTACTACCACCCTTAGCCAGGGGGGGCTGGATGCCTACCACTACTACCACCCTCAGCCAGGGGGGCAGGATGCCTACCACTACTACCACCCTCACCCAGGGGGGCTGGATGCCTACCACTACTACCACCCTCACCCAGGGGGCTGGATGCCTACCACCACCCTTAGCCCGGGGGGCTGGATGCCTACCACTACTACCACCCTCACCCAGGGGGGCTGGATGCCTACCACTACTACCACCCTCACCCAGGGGGGCTGGATGCCTACCACTACTACCACCCTCACCCAGGGGGGCTGGATGCCTACCACCACTACCACTTTCACCCAGGGGGGGCTGGATGCCTACCACTACTACCACCCACACCCAGGGGGGGCTGGATGCCTACCACTACTACCACCCTCACCCAGGGGGGGCTGGATGCCTACCACTACTACCACCCTTAGCCAGGGGGGGCTGGATGCCTACCACTACTACCACCCACACCCAGGGGGGGCTGGATGCCTACCACTACTACCACCCACACCCAGGGGGGGCTGGATGCCTACCACTACTACCACCCTCACCCAGGGGGGCTGGATGCCTACCACCACCCTTAGCCCGGGGGGCTGGATGCCTACCACTACTACCACCCTCACCCAGGGGGGCTGGATGCCTACCACTACTACCACCCTCACCCAGGGGGGCTGGATGCCTACCACTACTACCACCCTCACCCAGGGGGGCTGGATGCCTACCACCACCCTTAGCCCGGGGGGCTGGATGCCTACCACTACTACCACCCTTAGCCAGGGGGGCTGGATGCCTACCACTACTACCACCCTTAGCCAGGGGGGCAGGATGCCTACCACTACTACCACCCACACCCAGGGGGGCTGGATGCCTACCACTACTACCACCCTCACCCAGGGGGGCTGGATGCCTACCACTACTACCACCCTTAGCCAGGGGGGCTGGATGCCTACCACTACTACCACCCCCACTCATAGGATGGACAATGCATGACACAACAAGCACACCACAACCTAGGGAATGCAAGATAAAGACATCCCCCACCACCATGACAAGCGTGTGTAGGCTGTGTCAAATGCCTACAACACCGAACATGACTTTGAACATACAATGTGACCCCCTAGCACATGTGCCACACATATATGTGTGTGGCACCCACAATGCAAGCAGCCCATGACCATTGTGGCAATGGGGCCTAAACCCCCATCATCACAGTGACCAAAAGGTAAGTGTGGGGTCCATAGCCGAAGCACATTCTGACCATTGTGGCAATGGGGTCTAAACCCCCATCATCACAGTGACCAAAAGGCAAGTGTGGGGTCCATAGCTGAAGCACATTTTGACCATTGTGGCAATGGGGTCTAAACCCCCATCATCACAGTGACCAAAAGGCAAGTGTGGGGTCCATAGCTGAAGCACATTTTGACCATTGTGGCAATGGGGTCTAAACCCCCATCATCACAGTGACCAAAAGGCAAGTGTGGGGTCCATAGCCGAAGCACATTCTGACCATTGTGGCAATGGGGTCTAAACCCCCATCATGACAGTGACCAAAAGGCAAGTGTGGGGTCCATAGCTGAAGCACATTTTGACCATTGTGGCAATGGGGTCTAAACCCCCATCATCACAGTGACCAAAAGGCAAGTGTGGGGTCCATAGCTGAAGCACATTTTGACCATTGTGGCAATGGGGTCTAAACCCCCATCATCACAGTGACCAAAAGGCAAGTGTGGGGTCCATAGCCGAAGCACATTCTGACCATTGTGGCAATGGGGTCTAAACCCCCATCATCACAGTGACCAAAAGGCAAGTGTGGGGTCCATAGCTGAAGCACATTTTGACCATTGTGGCAATGGGGTCTAAACCCCCATCATCACAGTGACCAAAAGGCAAGTGTGGGGTCCATAGCCGAAGCACATTTTGACCATTGTGGCAATGGGGTCTACACCCTCATCATCACAGTGACCAAAAGGCAAGTGTGGGGTCCATAGCCGAAGCACATTTTGACCATTGTGGCAATGGGGTCTACACCCTCATCATCACAGTGACCAAAAGGTAATTGTTGACAAAGAAAGAGCTGCAACTGCCAAACTGCATGGATCATTCCTGGTCACAGAACCAAAAACTCATCTGTGGCAAAGTAGTGTATGTGTCCCATTGCAACATAAATTGGGGGAGCCAAATACTGCAGTGCAAATGAAACATTCCTTTGGCCATGTGCAGACAAACAACACCCATGGGGGCTGAGACCGTCAACAGTCATCAATGACACAATGACAGAAGTGACCATCAGAATGCAGAACCACATATTTGCACCAATGGGCACACAAATGCAGATATCCTGTGGAGACAGCAGATGTGAGGTGAACAGATACCATACCATGGCAGCAATGGGACACACAAACCATGATCACTGTGCTGACCGATGACCTAGGAGTCCCAGGGACAGCAGGGGAAACACACCAAACAACATACAGCCAATGGCACACCCAAGATATGCCAATGCAGTGGTGCAGATGCACAAACACAAACAGGCAGACCAACACTGTCATCATACACAGCAGGTGAGGGGTGGGGGTGCCAGTGTCCCCAGGCAACCACACAACACATGAGGAGAGCTGAATACCAATCATACAGATGTGCATACACTGCCACACTAAGGTAACTCATGGATCCAAATCCCCTATGTGGGCAAGCAGGCATTGTCAGATGAGAGGGAGCACAAAACACACATGTCACACAGGCACGTAGGAACAACAACTGACACAGCAAGACACAGACGCACCACCCCCAGGGCCCCCACAATGTGGTGACCCTGGGCTGAATAAAAATCCCACTGTGATGACAAAGCTAAATGTCGTTCACACTGTGAACCACAGTCAGGTGTCCTGAGCAACAAACTACCATCACACCTACACAAGCACAAATCAATCAGCATGGCCAGTAAGCCAAGGCCAACATGGAGGCAGGGGACTAGCTGGGCAACAACTCCCATCTGCACACACTCAAGACCACACCCCTCGACCTCTAACAATGTGCAGCAGTGAAGTACACATGCACTGGTGACATTGCACATGCACCCATGACTATTCCAGGGTGGTGGGTGGGAACCAAGGTGCAGAAACACATCACACATGGCCACTCAACAAGACTCCTGAATGTCTGACACACTGCACACTACGCTGTACATGGACATGACGGCGATACCACACCAACCAATGGGATCCCAGCCACAGTCACACACCAATGAAGAAGCCAAGGTCACCCACAAAGAACACACATAGACAACAACCAACATTGCAGCCCGGACCCTGAGGAGTGCCAGCAGTCACACACACAACGTGTCACAATCACTGAAAGACAACACGAACTGAAAATCACATGACAGGGGCAAACAACAAGTGCCAAGGGGAAACCTGACTGTGACCCATCTGCGTCTGCACACAAACTCAGCCCTGACAGCAAACACACCTATGGGTGACACCCTGATGACCAGTAATGTGCCATGCACCCACATCACAGAGAACACAGGGAGAAGACTTTGGGGGAACATAGCTCAAGTCAGCAAGCATCACAAACAGGTACAACACTAGGGATCACAGCATGCGCAGATAAATGGAAGTGAACACACAGACATGCACATACAACACACACCTTGGGCGCAGGCAATGTCACACGTGTACACACTGCCATGAGGGGACTCCACCCCTGTGTGAGGAAAGCTGTGCCATATGTTGCCTCAGTAGGGCCCCATCATGTCAGCTGAGCACTTGGTCACACAATCAACAATTAGCACCAAATGAGGGCTCCCATCACATCAGCCTGGTCATGGATGTGCCAACGGAATCATCAGCACAGATCCAACACACTTGTATAGCAATGTTGCAGTGACTACACGGATGAGTCCTTCCCCATTGATGCCCAAACCTGCATGTCCACTGGAGATGGCAACACGGTCAGGGAAGTAGACAAATGCAACGATGGCAGGCACAACAGATGTGCAGGGGAGGAAGCCACAGATATGAAATTGCTAATGTAAGTAGGAAACCCATTGCCAAATACTGAACACATGACACCCTCAGATGCTGCTATTGATGATATGGATACACCACATGATAGGACACATTCCCCCTGGACCACATGGGTTCCTGCACAGTAACACTTCATAATCATGAGACCAGATATCACCATCACTGCAGCAAGGGCATGGTTAGCAGCACCAACAACATGTACATCTGAAGCATGAGCACTAGAGAAAAGAAAGTTGCTTTATTCAGCATATGTGTTGATTGAAAACGACGTCCAGAAAAAATAGAGCAAAGGCCAATGGCCAGTCCATTGTCAAAGTTCAAACAGGGTGACACTGGCAGATGTCACCCTACGCATGCCTGCACAAAACCAGGGACAATCCACTAGGAGGGGCAACCGGGGGGCAGGCCAGGCACCGCAGGGACAGGATCAGGGCTCACCAGGGGGAGTCAGGGAAGGGGTGGTGGGTGCTGGCGAGCCACTGACAACTGCAGTGGAGGTGTCTGACATGGTGTGTGCCGGCACAACTGGGGGCATGACTCAGATGTCGTGGGTGCCGGCACAACTGCAGTGGACCCTGCAGATGGAGTGGACAGGTCCGCCACTGCAGTGCCCAAGTCAGACAGGGCGGTAGTGGACTCCACTGCAGTGCCTACCTCCAGGGGAGGAGAATGGGGAACAGGCAAGGTGGGTTGGACAGAGGGGGAGGACACCCTCACCACATCAGTGGCACAGACAAGCGCAGCGGGGGTGTGGTGCTGGGAGAGCAAGTGGCAGGGGAGAAGGCCTGATCCTCTTGGGGATGGTATATCTGTGGGTGGGGGAACCTGGGGCAGGGTGTGGTGGGGGCACCTGTGCAGTGGGGGCCTGAGGGATGGAGGACGGAGACCTTGTGCCTGAGCTGCAGGGCGGTGGCGGGGTCTTGCTCTTAGGACTCCGGGGGACTTGCGGGTGGGGGCCTCAGTCCGTCTGCGCCTGGGGGAGGGAGTCCGGGGGCGAGGGGCACTCTGCTCCGTGTGGGTGGGCTTCCTCTTCCCCCGGGATGCTGGAGCAGCTTCATCGGTGGGGAAGAGGCCGAGGTCACAGAGGAAGAGCTGCTGTGACTTTGGGGTTGCAGGTGAGGCAAGGGAGGGTGCTTTGGAGGGAGAGGGAACTGAGGACTGCGCAGTGCATGTGGATGCGTGTGTGTGTTCCAGGGCCCCATCCCCTGTGAGTCTGGCTTCAGTCCCCTGAATGTGCGTGCGTGTGCGTTTTGTCATTGGCGTGTGTGTCAGTGTGCTGGATGTGTGTGTGCTGGTGTGTGCCTGTGCCGGTGTGTGTGTGCTTGGGATGGGTAAGGTGCTGGGGAGTGTGGATGGAGCAGAGGCAGGAGGGGTGAGGGACCGTTTGAGGAGGGACACTGCTGCCGTCAGGGAGTAGTCCATGGACCTATTGCCCCTCTGTAGGTCAGACATGCCCGATGAGATGCCCTCCATGAACGACACCAGCTGAGTCAACAGCGCGGTGTGCGCATGGAGGACACTCAGCATGGCTGTCTGCCCTACATGGAGCCGGCGAAGGAGGTACACAGACTCCTCACTCAGGGCAGCAGGGGACACAGGGGCAGGGGGTGCGGTGCCTGGCCCAAAGGAAACACGCTCCCGGACATGGGAGCCTCCACGGACCTGGGGAATGGGAGCCGATGGGAGGGCGGTGGTGGTGCTGGTGGTGGCAGGGACAGCAACACTAGCTGGGGTGTGGTGGCTGCTGACACCCGCCTCCACAAGGGAGTCATCCTCCGAGTTGCTCTGGTCCTCAGCTGAGGTGGATGCTGCTGAGGACTCCTCGGTGTGGCTCCCCTCGCCCTCCGTGCCACTGGGTCCCTCCGACCACTCCTCGGCTGCTGACCCAGTCTGGCTCTCTGGCTCCTCCTGGTCCGTGGAGCTGTCCCCTTCCGTGGCCGTGGATGTATCTGCAAACAATGGGGATACAGACAGACATCAGTCACCTGCACATAACGCACACACCACTGTGAGCACAGCACATCACAGAGCAAGCCCTGGCATCATCAGTTGTACATTGCTAAAAGTGCCCTAATTGAACAGGAGAAGTCAATTGTCAGTCCGATGCCAAGCATGGCACTCACATCCCACATGGCCTTGCACCCATCTGTCTGGTGTCTGTTGGATTGCAACACCCCAGTGTTGACACATGCACCAAGTACACAGTAGTTGGACAGTGCAGAGGACACGGTGTGGCATGTGGACATGCACACATCACAGCTCTTGCCACTGAGTAAGTACAGGTTTCCGGATGAAAGGGATGCCCAGAGTCAAATAGGAAATGCATGTGATGCATACCAGCGACAGACACCATGATGCACCCATGTCCTGATAGCCAGCGCCACTATGGTGTGCATGTAGCACATGTCACTCCCCTGCAGGCTCACCAATCAGTAGACACATGCCATGGCGGAGGCATGACTGCAAAGTCATACATCACTGTCTCAGTGATGTATGACTTTGCAGCCAGACAACAACACTCTGCACTGTGTCACAATAGTAGGTCATGGGGAATGCAAGTCCTGGAGCTGCACAAGTGCACATGTACATCCCCCCACAACACATCCTCTTAACCCTCATCTGTCCAGGTCATACCTATTGGACATATGGTAGACCTGTGACACTACCCTCTGTACCTGAGCCCCTCACACTCTGCTGTGCATGGGGAACAGCTGCCTGAACTTCACATTCACATGCCCCAGTCTGCATGGGCAGCTGATCAGACACCTATGTGTCACACAAGTATCGTCTCCTATGGTCACATCTCCAGTGGCATGCTGAGCCCCTACCAAGAAACTCCACAGCAGTCCTGGCGACTAATCCACAGCACACTGACACAGAGGCAGACACCTGAGGGGTCAAATCACTGCGCACAATGTGTCAGCTGATACACGGGAGTGGGAGTACAGAGTGTATTGTATGGCCTGGAGTAGGCATGACTGTCCAGCCCCACATGAATGAGGGATGAGCCCTGGACTGTAGGCAGCTGGCTAAGTATGTGTGACACACGTCATATACATACTCCTGGGGCCCAAACATTGTTCCCACCCGCAGCATGGGTGTGTGCCAGATACCCCAGCCACATGTGGTGGATCAGCTCAGCAATTGGACCACAGATCAAAGTAACACGCTGAATACATGTCAGAATACAGGCATTGTGTAAGCAATGGACCCACCCATGATGCCCACCACAGAGTCAGGGAAACAGATGCTGTCTCCCACCTTGAGTCAAGCAAACTGCAAGGACACAGTCCTAAGTGACAGAATTCCCTGCATGTAAGGGCCACACCTGGGTATCAGATGAGGAGTGGGCAGTGCACAATAGAGGGACATGGCTCCTGGACAACATGACCGCTGTACTGTGGCAGTTTAACCAGGCCCGAGGAGGGCACATAGCATGTTAGACAGAGTACACAGTGCAGTCTTTGACTCACCCCCTCCTTGCTGCTCTCTGGCCTTCAGCTGCCCATCCAGGTCTGGAAAGACCACCGCCAGGATCCTGAGCATGTGGGGGTCAGGGTCCGTGTTCCGCCCCTCCTGCGAGGAGGCGACAGCTTCAGCTGGACCCGTGCAATCCTCCGGGTCCAGCCCCGAAGGTCCTGCCACCTCTTTTGGCAGTTGCGGATCCGGCGCTTGTAGACCCCCACGGACCGGACAGCCCGGACGATGTCCTTCCATATCTCCTGCTTCCGATGGGCAGAAGCCTGTCAGGATGACAAAGTGATAAGGCCATTACTACACATGCAACATATCCGTGCATGACACAGTTGCATATACATGTCGCAATCACAGGGGCACATGGTGTACACAGGCAGTGCACGGCTGCCCATGGACAGTTTTCCAGAAGTCACTACATGGTATCATTGCATGGGGAGTAAAACCCTGTTCAGAAGCACTGTCACTGCACCATACCTGTCCAGTGCAAGTCACTACACACTATGGGGGGTGACAACTACTCAGTGAGCCTGCTAGCCAGTGGCGTGCAGACTCTCAGCCTTGCTAGTCAGACAAAATGCACATTCAGAAAGGCAGTGCACAGGACACTCACCTGCTCCCCTGGTGTCCCATACAGCTTGCTGTACTGTGGAAGTAGGCTGTCCAGCAGGGCCTGGTTCTCTTCAAGGCTGAAGGCTGGGGCTCTCTCCACAGTACGTGCCATTGCAGGGTCCAGAGGGGCAGAGACAGCAGCAGTGCAGTGGCAGATGTCGTCCTGGAGCATGTAGTGCAGGCAAGTGGGCTCTCAGGGGAACAGCCAGCAATATATATGTGCTGGAGAGGCAGATCCTGTCCCTTGTGTCCAAAGTGATAGGTCCAAGTCGTTTGCATCTTCTGAATCTGGCCAATCCATGGAATAGCAGCACCAAAACACGCCCACAGCATCCTTCAAATCTTCAACTTCATGACATACATGATTTTGCAACATTGTTGTGGGTGACCAACTGAATTCCCAGCAACCGACTCGTTCGAAATTCGAAAACGCGTCCGTTGCCAGGCAAGCCCATTGTCAATGGGTGCGCACCGATCGGTCCATTGCGGTTCAACGCGCACAGGGGTACAACGCGTACCCGCACACATTGAAGGCAATGGGCCGGCCGGAGGCACCGATCGGTCCATTGCGGTACAACGCGCACAGGGGTACAACGCGTACCCGCACACATTGAAGGCAATGGGCCGGCCGGAGGCACCGATCGGTCCATTGCGGTTCAACGCGCACAGGGGTACAACGCGTACCCGCACACATTGAAGGCAATGGGCCGGCCGGAGGCACCGATCGGTCCATTGCGGTTCAACGCGCACAGGGGTACAACGCGTACCCGCACACATTGAAGGCAATGGGCCGGCCGGAGGCACCGATCGGTCCATTGCGGTTCAACGCGCACAGGGGTACAACGCGTACCCGCACACATTGAAGGCAATGGGCCGGCCGGAGGCACCGATCGGTCCATTGCGGTACAACGCGCACAGGGGTACAACGCGTACCCGCACACATTGAAGGCAATGGGCCGGCCGGAGGCACCGATCGGTCCATTGCGGTTCAACGCGCACAGGGGTACAACGCGTACCCGCACACATTGAAGGCAATGGGCCGGCCGGAGGCACCGATCGGTCCATTGCGGTACAACGCGCACAGGGGTACAACGCGTACCCGCACACATTGAAGGCAATGGGCCGGCCGGAGGCACCGATCGGTCCATTGCGGTTCAACGCGCACAGGGGTACAACGCGTACCGCGCACATTGAAGGCAATGGGCCGGCCGGAGGCACCGATCGGTCCATTGCGGTTCAACGCGCACAGGGGTACAACGCGTACCCGCACACATTGAAGGCAATGGGCCGGCCGGAGGCACCGATCGGTCCATTGCGGTACAACGCGCACAGGGGTACAACGCGTACCCGCACACATTGATGGCAATGGGCCGGCCGGAGGCACCGATCGGTCCATTGCGGTACAACACGCACAGGGGTACAACGCGTACCCGCACACATTGAAGGCAATGGGCCGGCCGGAGGCACCGATCGGTCCATTGCGGTACAACGCGCACAGGGGTACAACGCGTACCCACACACATTGAAGGCAATGGGCCGGCTGGAGGCACCGATCGGTCCATTGCGGTACAACGCATCACTGTACATGTGACTGGCATAGGTCAGCATGCCTGTCTCAGATGGACATATGCCAGCCACAGATAGCTCCCAGGGAGTGAGGGGCACACCTACATCACGACAGCCTGTCCAAACCTTATCATAAGGCATGTAAGGCTGCATTTCCTATTGTGTGTATGTTGGTGTACATGTTGTCCTGTGGGTGTCACCTGTGGGCAGCCACCCCCAGGCTGTGCACGTGTTCATGGGGACAGGATCCTGGGTGTTACGTGTACGTGACCACTGTGATGTGCAACTGTTCATATCTGTGCATGTGTCATGGTCACATTTCACAGTGGTGTTTGTGTATGTCATGTCACATACCCCGTGAGTCCCATGTGGGACGGTATGTTTGAGCCAGGGTGTCCCAGTGGCACAATAGTGATGGCCCTCCACAGTCTTTGTGCATGTAGTGTTTACAATGTCTCTGATTTCATGTGCACAATGGGAGACAGTCTCCACATCCACGTTGTGTGTGCATGGACTCTGATGTTGTGCGTGTGTGTCACAGACGTCCATGTCTGTCCTGCCATGGCAAGTGTGGCCACTACCTGTGGGGGTCATGTTTGTTTTGCTGTGGTGTACACATGATACTCCAGGTGATGCCAGTGTCCATGTGGCATTACAGGGTCCCTGGGAATGTACCTGTCGTTGAGCTGTGGTGCCTGGGGCACATCTGTCCTCACATGTCACTGTGGGGGTGACTGTGCCACGGCATCATGATATCCAATGGGCCAACCTGGGACAAATTGATGCCACCTGTAGGACCGTGTTGACAGATGTTGGCCATGTATGTACCATACATGTCCTTCCGGTACTGCACACTTCATGTAGTTGTGCCTCATGATGATGTATGTTGGGATCTTGAGTGTGTTCAATGCCGCATATGTGGGGTGACTGACGATCTTGCTTACTTCTCCTCTGCACTGCAGGGCTCCTGCTGTCCATCGGCCATTCCCAGACCTGGCAACGATGGTGGAACGGGACAGCATCCGACGGTACCGCTTCACCAGGCAGCTGATTGAGGATTTGGCAGTGCAGTTGTCCCCACATTTGCAGCCTGGCCGGCCGTATCCTACAGCGCTGACCCCCAAGGTGAAGGTGATGGCAGCCCTACACTTCTTTGCCACCGGTACCTTCCAACATACTGTGGCGTCTGCTGGTGGGATGTCACAGACCATGTTCAGCCGTGTGCTCCGCGATGTTTTGGCGGCAATGTTGCTCTTCCTGAACCGGTACATCTATTTCCCTAGACTGCGACGACTCACTGACGTGAAGAGTGACTTTTATGCCCTGGGGAGGATGCCGCATGTCATTGGCTCCATTGATGGGACACATGTGGCTTTGGTACCACCACAGGCCCAGGAGCAGGCCTACCGGAACCGCAAGCACTACCACTCGGTCAATGCACTGGTGGTGTGTCTTGCAGACATGACCATCACACACGTGTGTGCCCGTTTCCCTGGTTCAGCACACGATGCCTTTGTGATGAGGAGTAGTCGCATCCCCAGGATGATGGCACAGATGCAGAACCAGCGTGCCTGGCTTGTCGGTGTGTACTGACTTTGTGCCATTGTGTGTGATCTGATCTGTAGTATTCCGCCCACTTTTCCAAGTCAGCTGATGTGCACTTGTCTGTCCGTAGGTGAATCGGGATACCCCAACATGCCGTGGTTGCTGACACCCCTCAGGAACCCTGTGACACCTGCCCAGATGCGCTACAATGAGGCACATGGTCGGACCAGGAGAGTGATTGAGCGGACCTTTGGTCTCCTGAAGAGCCGCTTCCGCTGCCTGGACAAGACCGGAGGGTCCCTCCCATATGCCCCTGCGAAAGTGTGCAAGATTATCATCGTCTGCTGCATGCTACACAACCTGGCAGTGCGGAAGGAGTTGCCTCTCATCCAGGATGACGATGACCAACATCCGCCACCTGTGGAGGATCCTGGCCTGGACCAAGATGCCAGTGACGATGATGATGATGATGGTGATGGTGATGTCCGCACACAGCTCATCACCAACTTCTTTAGCTGAATGTGAGTATCCTGAGGTGTCATGTGAATGATGTGAGTTGGCATGATGTGTGGGTGGGGCTCTGGCGCTGTTGGAGTGTGTCCATGGGCTACTTGACTGGATGTGTGTTGCGATGTGTGGTTACAGGTGGGCTGTACTCCCCAACAGTGTTGACATGCTAACTTGGTTCTGGGTGGGTATCTTGTAACATGTATTGTGCATGAGTTTTGCTGTTCTGTCCTGTACTGCATTGCTTTTGACTGTGTGTCATTTCTGTCCTTCACAGGGTACTTTCAGATTCGTTTGGTCAACTGTGTCCACCGACGACGTGATTGCACATCCAGGCTGGTAGCTGTTGTGTCCCTACAGGTGATGTGCGCCACACCCATGGACTTCCTTCCGTCTACAGTTGTTGACTGCGTGCCCGCTACCAGGTGGGGTTACCTTGCATCTGTAGTGGTTACGGCATGTTGCTACTGTGTAATAAACCTGTGCTTCACTTAGTGATGTGCGTTGTCTGTGGTCACACATTTGACTGCCATTTGCTTACTGTACCTGTGGGCTACTTGACTACAACTGGGAATGGGTGTGGTGTCTGTGCATTGCACCGTCTTCCCTGGCAACATCAGTGTAGGCAATGAGTCAGATGGCCTAGGTGTGTATGTGTTGTGTAGCCCTGGTGGTGTGTCTCCCTCATATGTGTCACGTTGCCTTTACTCACATGCCTGTGTTGTCCTTGCTGTTGCAGTTCGCATACACAGTGTAATTTTGCAGTTCATCATCCCCATAACAGCACCCACGTTGGAATCACGACAGAGGCAAGTATGGTGTATTAGTGTGTTTATTGTGATACATTTGTGTAAATAGTGCATAGGATGTGTTGTGCTGTACATGAATCTTGCAATCCCAAGTTCCTAGGTGAATTGAAAGTCCGGGTAGACAGGATCCCCAGTATCGGGGCCACAGTTGTCTGACACATTGGTCCAACTTGTACTCCCCATGCAATGTGTGGGAGTAGTGTTGCCGTCAACAGGGTGAACAGTCTGTGCACAAAGGCGAACATCCAGAACAGGTTCAGGCTTCCTGGGAGTTGCGCTTGGCCATCGGCCTCTCACTTTCCCTCCTCGGACGACCCCTCTTCTTGGGGGGGGCCCTCAAGTGCAGGCTGCTGCGGTGCAGGGGACTCTCCGCCAGAGTCCTCCTCCCTCCCTGTGGCAGTTGCAGTTTGTTCGGTACCAGATGTTGTTGGCACACAGGGAGGTGTGGACTGGTTGCTGTTCATCTGGCGGAGGCATTGTAAAATGTCCCTGTGCACCGCCGTCATCTCATGCAGTACATCCCACTTGGACTCCACGCGGGACATGTGTGAGTCCACACGGGACATGTGTGACTCCACGTGGGACATGTGGGAGTCCAAGCGGGCATGATGGGCAGCCTGCTGCTGTTTGATGTCTCTGAGGAGCCCTACTACCTGGCTGAGCTCTCCGGTGCTGGACTGGTACGCATCAGCTATGCGTACCAGTTGTGGGTCGTCATGCACACCAGCAACGTCTGCAAGCAGCGACCTCTGTCTCCCACCCCTCCCACCACCCCTGCTGACATGTGCAGTGTGTGCAGTTGCACGCACAGATAGCCCTGGTCCACCTTGGGGGTTGGTGGTGGTGGTGGTGTCCATGGCCCCAGGTTGGTCCAGGGTCACTGCGCTGGTGTTGCTCCTTATTCTGTCCATGTCGGCAGGGATGGTATTCGTGGTGACAGTCGTTGTAGGGGTGGGTGCAGGGAGTGCAGCTGGTGGTCCTGCTGGTGCTGCAGCTGGTGGTCCTGCTGGTGCTGCATGTTGACTTGCACCGGATGTGCCAGGTTGTTCATCGTCCGAGGAGGACAGAGGCTGTACGACGCCAGTGAGCTCGGCATCCTCTTGAGCCTGGGACTGGGACTCCTCAGCGTCTGCTGCTGTGTCCCCATCATCACCTGTTTTTGGGAGACACAAACAATGTATGTCATGTTTCTGCAGGCATCAGTGGTTGACACACATGACAGTTGTGACTGTGCCTCTGGGTGCGGGCCTGTACATTGCATTGTCCTAAGTCGTCACAGTCAGGGGTTGATATTGGTGTGGCACATTGTCCTGCATTATTTGGGCATTTCTATGTATTTTCTGGGGTGTGAACATGGTCTGCATTGCTTGTGTTTGGTTGACAGCCAGACCTCCTTCCCACCCAGCCAGCCAGTCAGTTATCCCACCATGGAGCGTGCTTGCGTTGCAGGGAGTGTAAGTTGTCTCTCAGGATGTCAGTCAGTGGTGTCCTGCTGTTTGTTGGTGCACAGTTGGCAGCAGGGCCTTGTGCTCCCCACAGCAGTAGCCAGTGTCAGCCATCTTGTGAGTCCTTCTCCACTCCCTGTGATGTGAGCATGGTTCAGGGTGGTGTTGATGGGACAGTTGTGGGGGTGAGCTATGTCTGTGACTACGACTCCCATCATGCCATTGCCTCCACCCCACTTGCCAGCATTCCCATACTTACTTGCTTTTGTGTGGAGTTCAGTGGGTGTGGGTGTGAGGGCAATGGCAAGATGGCTGACAGTGGTGTCCTGCTGTTGGTTGGTGTGCAGTACCCAGCATGCCCTTGTGCTCCCCACGACACAGCAACAGTGTCAGACATCTTTATTGGGCCTTTCCACTCTCTGTGGGATGTGCATGCGTGAGTGTGAGCTTGCTGGGCCATGTGGTGGGGGATGTAGGGCTGTGAGTACGACTCCCATCATGCTATTGCCTCCTCCCCCTTCCCAGCATGCCCATGCTTCCTTCCTTTTGACTCTGCTTCCCTGTGGGGTGGGCTGGCTGTGCTGACAGGATGGCTGGGAGTGTTGTCCTGGCAGTTGTTTGGCTAAGAGTCCCAAGAGTGTCCCTGTGCTTCACACAACATAACCCAGGGTGGTGGTGCTTTGTGGGATCTTGTGTTAGGATGGAGGGCATTGCATTCTACCAGGTGGGTACTGTGGAGTTTGTGTTGGGGAGGGTGTGAGGGGAGGTGCTGGTGACTATAGTCAGTGCTGCAAGTCCCCCTTCCCACCCAGCCAGCCAGATATCCCACCATGGAACGTGCTTGCATTGCAGGGAGTGGAAGTTGTCTCTCAGGATGTCAGTCAGTGGTGTCCTGCTGTTTGTTGGTGCACAGTTGGCAGCAGGGCCTTGTGCTCCCCACAGCAGTAGCCAGTGTCAGCCATCTTGTGAGTCCTTCTCCACTCCCTGTGATGTGAGCATGGTTCAGGGTGGTGTTGATGGGCCAGTTGTGAGGCTGAGCAATGTCTGTGACTACGACTCCCATCATGCTATTGCCTCCACCCCCTTCCCAGCATGCCCATGCTTCCTTCCTTTTGACTCTGCTTCCCTGTGGGGTGGGCTGGCTGTGCTGACAGGATGGCTGGGAGTGTTGTCCTGGCAGTTGTTTGGCTAAGAGTCCCAAGAGTGTCCCTGTGCTTCACACAACATAACCCAGGGTGGTGGTGCTTTGTGGGATCTTGTGTTAGGATGGAGGGCATTGCATTCTACCAGGTGGGTACTGTGGAGTTTGTGTTGGGGAGGGTGTGAGGGGAGGTGCTGGTGACTATAGTCAGTGCTGCAAGTCCCCCTTCCCACCCAGCCAGCCAGATATCCCACCATGGAACGTGCTTGCATTGCAGGGAGTGGAAGTTGTCTCTCAGGATGTCAGTCAGTGGTGTCCTGCTGTTTGTTGGTGCACAGTTGGCAGCAGGGCCTTGTGCTCCCCACAGCAGTAGCCAGTGTCAGCCATCTTGTGAGTCCTTCTCCACTCCCTGTGATGTGAGCATGGTTCAGGGTGGTGTTGATGGGCCAGTTGTGAGGTTGAGCAATGTCTGTGACTACTACTCCCATCATGCTATTGCCTCCACCCCCTTCCCAGCATGCCCATGCTTCCTTCCTTTTGACTCTGCTTCCCTGTGGGGTGGGCTGGCTGTGCTGACAGGATGGCTGGGAGTGTTGTCCTGGCAGTTGTTTGGCTAAGAGTCCCAAGAGTGTCCCTGTGCTTCACACAACATAACCCTGGGTGGTGGTGCTTTGTGGGATCTTGTGTTAGGATGGAGGGCATTGCATTCTACCAGGTGGGTACTGTGGAGTTTGTGTTGGGGAGGGTGTGAGGGGAGGTGCTGGTGACTATAGTCAGTGCTGCAAGTCCCCCTTCCCACCCAGCCAGCCAGATATCCCACCATGGAACGTGCTTGCATTGCAGGGAGTGGAAGTTGTCTCTCAGGATGTCAGGCAGTGGTGTTGTGCTGTTTGTTGGTGCACAGTTGGCAGCAGGGCCTTGTGCTCCCCACAGCAGTAGCCAGTGTCAGCCATCTTGTGAGTCCTTCTCCACTCCCTGTGATGTGAGCATGGTTCAGGGTGGTGTTGATGGGCCAGTTGTGAGGCTGAGCAATGTCTGTGACTACGACTCCCATCATGCTATTGCCTCCACCCCCTTCCCAGCATGCCCATGCTTCCTTCCTTTTGACTCTGCTTCCCTGTGGGGTGGGCTGGCTGTGCTGACAGGATGGCTGGGAGTGTTGTCCTGGCAGTTGTTTGGCTAAGAGTCCCAAGAGTGTCCCTGTGCTTCACACAACATAACCCTGGGTGGTGGTGCTTTGTGGGATCTTGTGTTAGGATGGAGGGCATTGCATTCTACCAGGTGGGTACTGTGGAGTTTGTGTTGGGGAGGGTGTGAGGGGAGGTGCTGGTGACTATAGTCAGTGCTGCAAGTCCCCCTTCCCACCCAGCCAGCCAGATATCCCACCATGGAACGTGCTTGCATTGCAGGGAGTGGAAGTTGTCTCTCAGGATGTCAGTCAGTGGTGTCCTGCTGTTTGTTGATGCACAGTTGGCAGCAGGGCCTTGTGCTCCCCACAGCAGTAGCCTGTGTCAGCCATCTTGTGAGTCCTTCTCCACTCCCTGTGATGTGAGCATGGTTCAGGGTGGTGTTGATGGGCCAGTTGTGAGGCTGAGCAATGTCTGTGACTACGACTCCCATCATGCTATTGCCTCCACCCCCTTCCCAGCATGCCCATGCTTCCTTCCTTTTGACTCTGCTTCCCTGTGGGGTGGGCTGGCTGTGCTGACAGGATGGCTGGGAGTGTTGTCCTGGCAGTTGTTTGGCTAAGAGTCCCAAGAGTGTCCATGTGCTTCACACAACATAACCCTGGGTGGTGGTGCTTTGTGGGATCTTGTGTTAGGATGGAGGGCATTGCATTCTACCAGGTGGGTACTGTGGAGTTTGTGTTGGGGGGTGTGAGGGGAGGTGCTGGTGACTATAGTCAGTGCTGCAAGTCCCCCTTCCCACCCAGCCAGCCAGATATCCCACCATGGAACGTGCTTGCATTGCAGGGAGTGTAAGTTGTCTCTCAGGATGTCAGTGAGTGGTGTCCTGCTGTTTGTTGGTGCACAGTTGGCAGCAGGGCCTTGTGCTCCCCACAGCAGTAGCCAGTGTCAGCCATCTTGTGAGTCCTTCTCCACTCTCTGTGATGTGCGCATGGTTCATGGTGGTGTTGATGGGACAGTTTTGGGGCGGGCAATATGTGTGACTGCGACTCCCATGATGCTATTGGCTACACTGACTTGGCCAGCATACACAGAATTCCTTCCTTTGAGTGGTCTTCACTGTGTGTTGGTGTTGTTGTGGTGGCTACATGTGTGGATGTGTTTGTTAGTTCTATTTGTGCCACTGCCTAGCTGTAGTTGTGGTTGTGTTTGTACATGTGTTGGCACAGTTGGATGTGACTTTTTTGATGGCATGTGTTGTGTTTCTCTGACTGACATACACATTTTGGGATGATTCTGTTCTGGTTGCTGTGTTATTGCTATGAGTGCATGGTTTGACTCTCCCTTGACAGTGATGTGTGTGTGTTTTGTGGCAGTATATTGTGTACATTTGTTGTGTACTCACCAGGCTCTGGGATGTCCTCTAGTCCATATATGCTCACTGGCGGTAGGATGGCCCGCACCTTCTCCTCCCAGGGCCTGAGGTATATTGGCTTGGCAGGAGGGCCACTGCCGGTGTGTTGGCTGTTGATGTAGTCTTGCTTCAGCAGTTTCCGTACCCTCCTGCGCACGTCATACCACCTGTTCTGGATGTCGGTCTTTGTGCGCCGACATGGTGATTGGGCGTTCACCCTGTTGATGATCCTCTCCCACATCTTGGTTTTCTGCGACATGGGGGTCTGTTGGACCAATGTGCCAAACAGCTGTGGCTCTACCCTGAGGATCTCGTCTACCAGGACTTCCAATTCACAATCTAGGAACTTGTGATTCTTCTTGGGGGCATGGTGATGGGTGGTGATGGTGAGTGATGTGTGTGTTGGTGTGCAGGTGAGGGTGTGCGAGTGTGTGTTTTGCTGGGTGTATGTGAGGTAGGTATTTGTTGGTGTGCTGCTGGTGTGTGGCTTGTGTGAGGGATGAGCTGTGGGTGTGTGGTTGCTTTCTCTTGGGTGCTGGCAGTGGAATGGCATTTGCAAAGGCTCATGGTAGTGATTTGTGTCCTTTATATAGGTGGAGTTGTGGGTGTGTCTTTGTTCTCTGTCCCCACCCCCCCCAGTATTTATTGGCTTGGTAATTGCTTGTTTGGCCTTTTTTTGGGTGATTTTTCCTTTGTGTTGTTTGTGTATGTTGGAAACGTTCTTGTGACCGAGTCGGACCCTGCATTGGTCTCGTACGGTGTTTTCCGTTTCGTTCACGCTGTGTTTGTGCAGTTTTCTATGCTGCGTACGCGTCGGTCACGGTGTTTTGTGTTGCTTCGGCTCGGTTTTGTATGCGTGTCGGTCGTACGGCTTGTCCTCCGTCCGACTCGCTCGTGGTTTTCGCGCCTTGCATCGTACTTTGCGGTTTGGAGTTGGCGTGTACGTTTCGGTCGGATTTGTTCCGGGTGCGTGTCGGTCGGTTGGATTCGCGTGTTTTTCCGGCCGGATTGCTATTTTCCGTGCGGCTCGGTCGGTCGACTTGGTTTCGTTACGTGTCGGTCGGATTTTTCGCGCCTTGCATCGTACTTGGCGTGTCGGGCGCCACGGGTACGTGTCGGTCGGTATTTTTTCCGGATCCGAGTCGGTCGGTGCTTTTTCCGGCCCGAATCGGAATCGACCCCTAAGTTGTTATGTACTGCTCTAGCTGGCATTTTGTTATCTTCTAATTTGTTGTAACAATATCTACAAATACGTTGATCAGTACCCAACTCAAATCAACCTTCCACCAACAAGTAAGCTCCAAAATTGCTGCCACTTATCATTGTTTTCCTTTTCAATTTTTAAATACAAATTAACATTCCTAGTTTAACTTCTATAGTGAGTCAGTCGACAACAAATACAAACATAGTTTGGTTTTTCAGAAGACACTGTCTTAAACTTTGTAATTTCTTCTACAAACTCATCAATACTAATCTCTTTCCCATGTTCTTCAACATCTACATTTACTAAGCTCTCACTTTCTCCACACTACTGCTCTGAAGAAAAAAAACTAAACTGTATATCATCACAAATTTTTTGTACATCTGATAAGCAACCGTGTAAAAGAACTCTGTTCATTTCACTTAAACATAATGCAGGAGTTTTTACATAGTACACTTTCCTTACTAACTTCTGCATTCCTGAGTGGTGTACTGCTAACATTCTTAAGTGATGAAAAGTATTTTTACACACTTTTCTTGAAAGACAGGCCAGAGAATGTCCGTGCAACTTACTATATTCTCTTACATTACATGGATCTAGTCCTTGTAACAATCTAATCTTCTGTTTAACACCTTTTTTTGCATACTGTCGTAAAAAAAATTGAATTATGTCAATAGATTCCTGTCAAATACTGCAAATACTACTACAATCCCACTTATATACAGGAGCTTGTGTACGCTTCCCTTGCACTTCTTCAGCTATTACTTCTTCCGCACTCCTAACAACCATTTCTTCTTTTGCAATGCGACAACCATCTATAAATTGGTATCATCGACCAGTAGTATCAACTGAAAATGCTTATGAGTTTTGTTGAAAGTAGCTTTCTTCATTAAAGAAAGGCTCAGTAGTGGAAGTGTGCTTCCATTCACCAGTGAAAGTTTTACAAAAGTTACTTCTATTAACAAGTCTTTTTCTTTTTCTTTTGTCTTTCATAAACTTCATTATTTTTTCCAATGTTTTAATTCTCTTCTATATTAAAATAAATAATTTTCGTTTCAAATCAAAAGCAGTACCTACTACTGTTTCAATCTGTTGTTTCTTTTTGAACGTTGCTGATGTTCTTTTATACTTTTTACAACCTTTTAATGCATTTTGAATTACTCTACTTCGAAAGAGTCGTTGACGTATCTTTCGAAATTCTTTTTGTCTTTGTGCAGTATGTGTTGGTTTCCTAAAATCTAATGTTTTTTACCATTAGAAATATCATTCTCCTTCTGCTTTGTTGGAAAACTCTTCTTTTTTCTTTGATTGCTATTCTGTTCCTGTAATTTCTCCACAACTCTTTTAAGAAAGTATTTAGTGCTCTTACCAGAACAAACTTTGTCCTTAATAACATTGTCATCTGTTGGTAATGCGGTCTTTTTACTTTTTTTTAAGTAGATCTGGGTTTTTTTGTTTTCTTCTCTTTTCATCTTTTCTTGCCATCTTGAATTTGTAATCCAAACAAAATAATTTTCTGAAAAACAAAGAACAGTTTCAATAGTTTCTTACATCAATTAACTATTTTAAAATAATTATATATGATTGCTGATATTAACTAGTAAGCAATTATTAACTACTAATATTAACTAGTAAGCAATTATTTACTTAATTAAGAGAACTCCAAAACTTCAAAACACCAATCTTTGCAATGTTACCATTGTAAGTCTCACCATTCTCCTCAAAGCATACATGCATGTTTCTCTGCCTTTTGCTAGTGACATCATACATCTATTTGTATATATATTTTTTATCTATGATGCCAATATCAAAAAGCACAGACATATTCATGCATGCATTCAGCAATATGCACAGACTTACAACAGTGATATGTGAAGGGTTGCTGCTTTATATTTCCTAGTCTAAACAGTCTGAGTAATTGCTGAATACTAAAGCTACAAAAGAAAACTAACATTTAAAATATCCTGCCAGAGAAATTAGTGATTAAGCTAGTTTCTATGAGTTTGTGCATAGGTACACTTCAAGTACACCATTTACATTATGCTGTGTTCTTCAAATGGAATGTCCAGTCTCTCTAGTTGAAAACAGTGCATGCTCTTACAACTCAGTTATATCTGCACTTGTACATCTATTTTCACAAGTTATACATCTAAAGATGGTACATCTATAAAACACATCTACACATGTATTTGCATCCTTGTTTCATATACAATGTCACTAACAATTCAACGAAGTAGACTAATCACTAATCCTTCTCCCAACATGTCTTAAACCGCACTTTTCTCTACCACCTTTACTATTGAGCAACTACTAACAGTGTTGGGCCTAGCTAAATGTAGAGCATGAATACTTTGCATGTAACTGTCATCAAATTCCTGAAAACATGCAAACATATATCTGTGATTTTTCTTACTAACATCATACATGAATAGCATACAAATTCATGCATACCTGTATTTTATATGTCTACAATCTTCACTTGCATAACATGTATCAAAATACATCTCTACTGCGTCACTACATTAATGAGTCCAAGAGTAATGTTTGGCTACTTACAACACTGCATCAGTAGTACCTAACTGAATGCATTAATCCAACTGTAGTGTCTGCGTCATTGGACGAGTGCATGCGTAGTGCTTCACAGAATACATAAGTGCATGCCTAGTGTCTCAGTGACTAGCTCAGTGCAACAGTAGTGCCTGATTCATTGCACAATTGTATAGGTAATGTCTTATTAATTCAATGTGTACATAGGTAGTGCATCATTGATTGCATGACTGCATAAGTAGTGCCTGTGTGATTGTTTGAGTGCAGCAGTAGTGCCTGCATGATTCAATAAGTGTATCAGTGCTGCCTGAATGGAACAATCCATGAAGGGTAATGGCTGTGTCATTGAATGAGTGCATATGTACTGCCTAAGACAATGGATGAGTACATGAGCAGTCCCTGAGTAAATGCTTGAGTGCAAGAGTAGTGGCTAGGACTCTGCTTCACTGTGTACATAATGCCTCATTAATTCGATGACTGTGTAAATAGTGCCTCTCTGATTGCATGACTGCATGAGTACTTCATGACTGACTAAATCACTGCATACGTACTGCTGGAGTGAATGGCTAAATGCAAGAGTAGTACCTGACTGATTGCATGACTCATAGCTACTGCCTATGTGTTAAAATGAGTGCATAGATAGTGTCTGTGTGATTGCACGAATGCATACGTTGTGCCTGAGTAACTTCATGAATACAAGAGTATTGTCTCAATGCTTAGATCACCGCATGAACACTGCCACAGTAAAATCATTAGTGTAACAGTAATGGCTGATTATTGGATGAGTGCCACAGTGGTGCCTGAGGGAATAGATAACTGCACAGGTGGTGCCTGAGTGAACAGTGTATTACAATACTAGTGCTTTACTCAGAGCATGAGTACATACATAGTGCCTGTGTGATCGTATCAGTGCAAAGGTAGAGCCTGAGTGATTGGAAGACTTATACAAAGTAGCCTAATCACTAATCCCTCAGTCCGCATGTGTTAAACATCAGTTTTTTCTTCTACCTTCACTTTTCAGCAACTACTCAGACTGTTTGGCCTATGAAATATAAAGCAGCAACACTTCACAAATTACAGTTGTAAGTCTCACCATATCACTGAAACCATGCATGCATGTGTCTCTACCTTTTGCTACTGCCATCATACATAAAAGAAATATACAAATAGATGTATACATGTCTTTTATAGTTATCAAATCTTCCCATACATAACAGATGTAAAAATAGATGTATAAGTATAAGTATAGATATACCTCAGCAAAGTCGGATTGCTAAAACAGACACTCGGGCAATGTCCAATGTGGCACTATGTAAGTTGCAACTGTGTGCCGCTTTTTTTGTGCAACATTGAATTTGATTGGGACTTTCCCTGTGCCATTCAGATGGCACCAGAAGTGCACTGAGGGCCTAAGTGGTATTTTTCAACGCTGATGGGCCTCTCTTACCTTCCTTTTACAAACGTAAAGGGAAAAAGCGTTGGGGGAGAAGAAGGGGGGACTGAAGGGAAGTGTCATTCCCAGTATCTCGATCTGCCGGCCCTGTAATGTATGCAGATTCAGCACGGACAGAGACCCTGTCAATTACCTTCACTTATATTCAGTTGTGGTTCACCAGTGTAAACAAATCCGTATACAAAGTGTACAGGCAACATGTGCATTTCTTTTTTATCTCCCTCAAGTTAATAAGACATGTCTCGTATGAAGCTCCCCAGCATTTTCCCACAGAGCGTCTTTTACAAACATAGGCCACTTCTTTTACGTTGGCCGAACCGATTTTGGATCCCAATACAAGCCTGCACCTCACTCACAAGACCATGCAGTCCTTTCAACATAACATACTGCACTCCTCATTTTACAAAGACACCTAAATATATACGGCGTACTTCAACAATACCTTCCCAAAGACTCATACGAACTACATTAATCACTAATCCCTTTGCCAACATGTCTTTAACCTCATTTGTCTTTTGCATCTTCTTTACTCAGTAACTACTAACAGTGTTGGGCCTAGCCAAATGCAAAGCAGAAACCCTTTCCATGTCACAATTGAAAGTCTCACCACATTGCTGAAAGCATGCATGAATCTCTCTGTGCCTTTTGCCAATGGCATCATAGTTAAAAGAAACATAGAAATAGATATATACCAGTGTTTTATAGGTATCGGATCTTCCGATGCATAACACGTGTAAAAATACTTGTAGAAGCATAGACATACCTCAGCAAAGTCAAACTATTAAGATGAACACTCAAGCAATTTATAATGCGCCGGTATGTAAGTTGCAACTGTGTGCGGCTTTTTTGTGTACCATGGAAGCCGATTCTGAGTTTACCTGTACTGGTCAGATGTTGCCAGCACCATATTAAGGGTCTAAGTGGTCATTTTCAACACAGATGGGCCTCTGTTACCTTCCTTTTACAAACGGGGGCAGAGGAAGCGTTGGGGGTGTGTGGGGTGGGGTCAAGTGACGTGTCATTCCCAGTCTCCCCATCTGCCATCCTGTAATGTAGACAGATTCAGCACGAGCAGAAAGCCTCACAATTACCTTCACTTACATTTACGTATGCTTCACGAGTGTGAGCAAACCCGTGCACCAAGTGTGCAGGCAACATTTCATTTTTTTAAAAATCTCCCTAAAGTTAATAAAACAAGTGTCTCGTTAAGCCCCCCGCCAGTATTATTATTATTAAACTAGCTTTATTCGATTTCTATTTAAGAAAATCATAAAAGCATACAAAAAACATACTGTACAGTTAAAAAACATCATCTTCTCATATTTCCCAAAGACATTTTGTGAGATATCTAAAAACCATTAGTTTCACCCCGTAAAAAACAGAGATTTTTAGGCCATTTGGACATCATATTATTATCGAATTTCTGCATTTTACAATACTTTCCAAGAACATTGATAAAATCCATATTGTAAATTCATTTTCTAAAAATTGGAGTGCTAAAAACGCAGGTCGACATCTTCTAAAACCAAGCTTCTTTAAAAGAGGTAATAACCATTTTTTTCCTTTGAATACTGTAAAATCTACAGAAAAGAACTACATGTAGTGTCGTTTGCTCTGACCTATCATCACAGGGACATAATTGCATCACCCTGGTCCAATCATTTGTATTTGGGAAGCTAATTAATCTGTGTAATATGCCCAATCTGAATCGTGTCAGTAATAAACTGTCATAAGTGCCTCGAACTAAAATAAGATATGGTTGCATGCTGTAGGTTATTAATATCAATTGATTTTGTAAAACTGTCGGTTTAGAAATTTCTTTTACTAGTCTAAGTGATTCAAGTAGAGACATGCATTTGGATTTCAGCTCTTTTCTTGAGATAGAGTTAATTGTACTTGAGTCATTATAAAATTCAGGATAGCCTAAGTCATACAGGAAATCCCGGACATACTTAAACCATTTCATTCTTAATACACCAACCATAGTTAAAACATCAGTTAAGATCTCACGATTTAAATTAGTTTCTGCGCATAGCCATATCCTACGCCAGAGCATGATTGGTTCCATTTTAATTAAATCAGTAATGAATGGGACCCCAATTCTGAATGGCAAACATGCGACGATGCACTGCTCGGGAGTGCCAAAATATATTTTAAAAATTGATTTTCGACAATTTGTAAAGATTGAACGTTACAGTGACCCCAAACTCCTGCACCATATACGGCGGTAGAAACGCACTTAGCCCTGTAAATTTGTAAAAGCACTTGTGGCGGCCTCCTTCCTAATTTTTTTGAAAAATTGACTAATGCTGCTGTCGATTTCATATAAGCACACTTTCTTGCTTGCACCGCCGGAGCCCATGTAGCTTTATAATCAAATAAGATTCCCAGATAACTAAAACTGTTGATAAAATCTATTTTTTGCTCGTCAATAAACATATCTCTGCATTTGTTGCTGCCTGGGCCGCACCTCATAATGAAGGTTTTGGTAGTGTTCACCCTTAGGCCTAAGTCTTGCATAAAAACTGCAAAGCTATCCAATAATTTTTGTAGACCTATTTGGGTGCGGCACATCAGGACAGCATCATCTGCATACATTAACGCCGGGATAGGCCGCCCTTTTATCATGGGAAAAATCTTGACTGGCATTCATCAGTGTTTCACCCAGCCTATTAATATAAAGATTAAAAAGAAAGGGAGCAAGGACACAACCCTGCCTCACCCCTCTCTTAATTTGGAATGGGGCAGTGCATTCTCCATTTGGGCCATATCGTACTCTGGCCTTGGCGTTCTGATAAAGATATTTAAAAAAACGTATGATTGTATCATCTACCGCCATATCCTGAAGCACGCTCCAGAGCCTGTCATGCCTTACACAGTCGAAGGCTGCGGTAAGGTCAACAAAAGCTAAAAACAGCCTTCCTTTTTAAAAAAAGCATACTTGCCAATGAGAATGCTCAGGTTCAAGCTTTGTTCGGTGGTTCCTAATCCCTTACGAAATCCGAATTGCAGATCCGAGAGTATCTTATTCTCCTCAGCCCAATCTTGTAGTCTCTCTAATACAATACGTCCCACGATTTTTGACAGAGAGTCTAACAAGGATATTGGGCGGTAGCAGGTGGGATCTTGTCTATTGCCTTTTTTAAAAATGGGGACTATAATAGATTCTGACCGTGTCTCTAAAAGCTTGGACGAACAACTGGCCGTAATTACTAGAGTGAGTAACGGGCCCCATAGTGCTATATTATTTTTAAATAAATCAATGGGGATCCCAGGGGCTGTCCCTCCCTTACCGGCCATATTTGCCCTATTTACCTCTTCCAACGTAACTTGGAGGTCAGTAGATTTTACTGGACATAGTGTTGCCATTTCATTTTCATCCTCCACATAAGTTTCCACGACATTGGTACAGTCAACCTTATTAAATATTTTTGAGAAATGCTCCACCCACTGCACTTCCGTAATCACAATTTCAATAGAGGGAGCATCCTCTGGCTCCAGGAAGGGTGCCCGCACTGCCCTCCAGAAGCCCGCCCCATCCTTGGACATAGAGGTCTCCTGGAGAGCTAGCCAGAGCTCCTCTCTTAATTCTTTCTTTCGCATTTTAATCGCTTTTTTGTAATCCCTCCTTGCCTCTCTTAGTGCTATCTGGTTTCTGGGTATTTTATGTGTCAACTTTTTCAAACTAGCATATGCCTGTGTGCACTTGGGATCGAACCATCCTATTGCCTTTCTAGATGGTTTTGTCTTTTGCACCCAAAGGGACTCATTAATGGACCTTGTAATAAACTGAAAGGTGTTTAAAACCACTTCATGTGTTGCATTCTCATCTAAAATGGCCACCATTGCCGAATTACTTTTTGCCACAATCATCCTCATGGTTTCTTGTGGATCCACCATCATCCACTTCAGAGCATAGCCATTTACTCTATTTATCGCCAAATTTTGTGGGGCATGAATAACTTTATTATGCTCATGGTTTTTTTGTTGTGTTATTTGTGACAGCGAGATACTCTATGGAAAGTGATCACTTAGAACAATTTCATGAGTTTCGAAAGACTTCACTCTGGTCGCATATCTTTGCGATATGAGGATGTAATTTATTATGGTAGAGCATCCTCTTCCATTAAAAGTACCTTTAAAGGGAGCAGGTATGGTGCTGAACTCGTTTGCGAAGCCCAAATCGTGACCACATACCATCTCATTAAAGACTTCCCCGTACTGTGAATGTGGAAAGTGAGTTTCACTTTTTCCCTCCTCATTCAAATTACCACATACATCCTTACCATTATTTGGGCATAATGCAACATTAAAATCGCCCCCCCAAATAATAAACACGTCCCCTTTCCCCTCATTGTGAACCAGTTTTAAGTCATTATCAAATTTTTCCAAAGTTCTCCCAATCTGGTCCACTTGTGCATTATTATAAACATTTACCAGAACAACACTATGCTTCTTATCCATATACAATAGCAGCAGCTGATAATATATTTCCTCATATTTCATTTCAATTTTTCTCACATTTATCAAGTTAGATATGTAAATAGCTAGACCCCCCTTTGCCCTCCCATATTTCACTGCCACAGCTGCCATATGATAGGTTCGATATCCATTTATGTGGATAGCCTCCTTTAGCCACGTCTCTTGGAAGCACATAATGGAGAAGTCTGAAATAAAATCCCACCACAACGGGTTGTCCAGCTTTGTTCGTAGTCCCGCAATGTTCCAATAAACCACTTTTGTTACATTTACAGCTATACTACATGCACCATTTGACATAATTACATCCTTAAATTGTGCAATAGGGACAGTCGATGTTATCTGTGACTGACTTAGACCTGGGTTCAGTATACTGACCTCTACAATTTGGCTAGTTAGAGGGGCCACTTTAATCATCTTGGAGCTTCTGAAAATTTTACCACTATCGGCCCTGGTTGCTGGGAACTATTTGGCTCTATACGATGATTAAAAGAGCTATTGGCATTTCTTTTGATACATTTTTCTTTTGCTGCCTCCTTCTTATTTCTTACTTGTAATGTTGCCTCCTTTCCCAGTCAGTCTAATTCTTCTAAATTATTCAGACTTTCAAATCGATTTGTTGTTTGGACATTGTACCTAGGATAGCTCTCGCCTACGTAATTCCTGTTTCTATTTATGTGTCCCAACGGGTTTGGTGGTTTATAAAAATGACCTAATGGCACGACATTAATGTAATGGGGGCTAATAAAATCATTGCCTAATCGCTCTAAAATGGTTCTCACCAAATAAGGGGAACCGAAAGTTATAACCACGCAGTCCCCTACCAGGGCTTTGTGGGTTTTACCTACCCAGGCCACTCTCCTAACCATTTTGAATTCTGAGAAAGTACCCTATTTAAACCAGTCCTGGTACTTAACCAATGTAGGGTTTTGTTTCTCAGGGCTACCCACGATTCGCTTTCAGAAACAGTGAGGTGCGGTACATTTGCCAAGATTACAGTATAGGGAGTTGCCTCTGGAGGAAGATTTAGGGCTCGATCAGGGTGTTCAGTATTGGCAGTTCGATTAGGATTTTGATTGCTGTAATGTGGGGGGATGTTGTTTTCTTCCCTCCCCGGTAATTTCCCTGTACTTCTCTTCGTACCCTTACACTTTGATGAGGGCTTTCTATACCATGCTGAGTTGTCCCCTTTGTTCTTATCTGGGTTGCCTGGTCTGTTTGCTTTAATACATCTTGCTCTCTAATATTTTGCATATTTGCTAGTTCCACTGACCTCACATTTGAAGCTCTAGTCATCCTGGGTCTTATATAATCCCCACTCTCACTGTTAACTATAATGGTGTGAGTGTTGTTTTTCTCGAGAAGTTTCTCCATGGTTACCTCTATACTTTTTAACCTCTCGTCCATCTTACCTAGTGACTCTTTAAGGGTACTCTCTAACTCTCTAAATTGGGCAGAAACTTTTCTTAGGTCCTCCTTTGGGCAATAGGGCTCCTTTATTATTGGTTGTCTCTCTTTCTGGCCTGCTTGTGCATCGTATACTACCTTTCTTCGCTTTGTCACCTTTCGTTGCTGTTTAACACTCGGGGTTTTTTGGCAAAGTGCGTCTCCCTGTGTCCCCAAATTTTCACCCACCGGGTTTCTGGCTCGCTTTAACGGGGGTTGGGACTCACTCTCCTCCTCACTAACCCACAGCTGGTCTGAGACATTTTGTACACAACCATTTTTATGCAGAGCACATTCAGTCCCCTTTGCCATTTGAATTTTCTCAGTTGAGGGTATCTCGGCGTTTTGGCTTTCTCCTCTTGCTTCAGCTTCAGCGTTAAGTGTCTCCTCAACTGTGGTAATTTGTTTTTCGATTGCGCCCATCGCGCCAGTCAAATAATTTAATAGGGATGAACGTGCGCTTGTGGCCTTTTTGGGCTCCATCTTCCTTGATGGTCCTTTGCTGAATTCTGCCTTTCTTTTCCCCATTTTAACAATTTTAAAATATATATAATAAATAATTTAATAAATGAAAGAATGCGCTGTCCAATGTTTGTATGGGGGAATTAAGTCTACTATGGTACTAGGAGAGCACGAGGAGCTAATATACAAAATAATTGGGGACGGTCAGCACAAACAACTCACTTAACTGATCAAACTGATCAAACTTGGCTTGAAGTTATTAAATATCCAACCTTGTTGGGTGCTGCAATCAATCACTCACCGGACAGCAGACTTCTCCTCGCTGCAAAAACCAAGAGGGGGGCCCCATCCCGGCCTCATCCGGTCTCTGACGGGCTAAGACAGGCCTGTCTTGGCCCGGTCTTCGCCCGGGCCGAACCCGGCACACCCCGCGCGCGTCCCGCGCTGCAGGACCGGCGTTGGCCTTTTCAGGCGTCCTCAGCTCCTCCTCTCCTCCAGGCAGGGGTCGAAATAAAGTGCTTCGTGCTTTCAGCCACGAACCGGCAAAAGTGGCAAGTGCTGTCTCCCGCGCTGCGGGACCGGCATTGGCCTTTTCAGGTGTCCTCAGCTCCTCCTCTCCTCCAGGCAGGGGTCAAAATAAAGTGCTTCGTGCTTTCGGCCAGGAACCGGCAAAAGTGGCAAGTGCTGTCTCCCACGCTGCGGGACCGGCGTTGGCCTTTTCAGGTGTCCTCAGCTCCTCCTATCCTCCAGGCAGGGGCCGAAATAAAGTGCTTAGTGCTTTCGGCCAGGAACCGGCAAAAGTGGCAAGTGCTGTCTCCCCCGCCAGTATTTTCCGACAAGGTACAATCTGCAAACGTGGGCCATTTCTTTTACATTCCCCGGGCTGATTACACAAGCCAATTTATCCCAGTACCTCACTAACAAGACCATGCACTCCTTTCTACATGACACACTGCGCTCGTGTAGCATTGAAGCAGATTGCGATTTTCTCTGTGCTGGTTACATGCCGCCAGCAGCCTAGTGAGGGTTAAGTGCCATTTTCACGACACACACAGCCCGCTGTTACCTTCCTCTTACAAAGGGGGGCAGAGAAAGCATTGGGGGAGGGGGTATTAGGGAAGGGCTTTAGGGACGTGCATTCCCAGTCTCTCCATCTACCGGCCCTGTAATGTACGCAGATTCAGCACGAGAACGGAGCCTGACAATTACCTTTAGTTATATTCAGGTGTGGTTCACCACTGTGAACAAATTCATGTACAAAGTGTGCAGCCAACATAGGCAATTCTTTTTAATCTCCCTGAAGTTAATAACACATTTCTCTTGTAAAGCCCCCCCAGTATTTTCCGACAAGGCACAATTTGCCAACGAGGGCCATTTTCTTTACGTTACCCGGGCCGATTTTTGATCCCAATTCAACCCTGTTCCTCAGTTACAAGACCATGCAGTCCTCTCAACATGACAGACTGCACTCCTCATTCCACAAAGACACCTAAATATATAAGGCGTAGTTCAACTATATCTTTGCAGACACTCATACCAAATACCATAATCACTAATCCCTTTGCCAACATATCTTTAACCTCACTTTTATCTTGCATCTTCACTACTCAGCAACTACTAAGAGTGTTGCGCCTAGCCAAATCGAAAACAGAAACCCTTCACATACCACAGTTCTAACTCTCACCATATTACTGAAAGCATGCATGTATCTCTCTGTGCCTTTTCATAGTTGTATCAAACATAAAAGAAACATACAAATAGATATATACCTGTGTTTTATAGGTATCGCATCTTCCGATGCATAACATGTGTGAAAATACAAGTAGAAATATAAAC